>JAQFZC010001250.1:0-32461 GCA_034695205.1 Dicyrtoma fusca
TATAGGGGAAAGGGCAATCCAAAGTCAAAAATATTTCATCACTAACACCTGCATATGTCGACAACTTGTAAAAAAAAATATATTTCATATATTGGCCCAATCCCGTTAAAATCCCCATTTACGGCCTTAAAAAACAATGTGGCATAAGTAGGCTGATCCATCTAATAACCCACTCAATTCAAGAGTATCTGTACGCACTGTGGAACTGGAAGGGGCAAGAGAGTCTATCTGCAAGTTTTTCATTCCCACAAAGATTGCCATTATTTGTTTGATGGCGCGATGGTAGTGGTAAAGTGAGTAATGGGTTTTTTACCATTTCCCATGTAGAACCCTACTTAACTCGGTACTAATAGTACGTTATCGAGTGACAATGATTGGAAAGAAAAGATGGAACATTAGTAAGTCGTAATAATCAGAGAGAAAGAGAATGAGACTGAGAGTGAGTATCCCTTTCCTTTGAAATAGAATCCCACTGTCCAGCGAGATGAACATATCTGGGACGTAATACAATGCTAGTAACATCTCCCTGGTCTTGATTATCATTACTGTTGTGAGAGCTACTACTATTTCAGTCCTGTGCTTTACACCAAAAATGATTTATTAGAAATGAAATGGGACTCTCTCCATTTCCAACTTCCAACACGTTGTAAAGCTGTTAACGTGAGTTGTACGATTGCCATAGTCGTAGGTACAAATGAAAACACATGTTTTTCCATTCATCTAATTGCCGTGTACATGTATGTATGTACAGATTACGGGTATAGATAGGTAGTATGGACTCGGACTAAATCCCACATCACACCTAAAGATCCGCGGTAGAATTGAAAGAAAAAGGCTTTTCATTTTCATGATTTCATGTAACGAATGGATATTTTGAGTCATTTCGGCCGCCACTCCAAAAAAACTAATTCAAAATAAATGCTGTTGTTGTTGTTGTATTTGTACAAAGATTATGAAAAAACTAATGTGTCTACACTACAATGCAATAGTATGACGGCATGGCACGGCAGGGCATGGTGTGGTACGGTATGGCATTGGCATAGCATGGCTGTAGTCAGTTTACAATTTTTCAATAAAAAAAAACTAGTGGGTATCATAAAATCAAATGGAAAGCAAATGATGGAATCGATTGTTCAGCTTCAGCTGCACAGAAGGGTCGTCCGGAGGAGAATGGAGTTCACTGACGAAGTTCTTTCGTGGGTTTCGACCCTCAGAACTCAATGGAGGTAGTGCAATGTATGTACGTACCTACGTATGTAATGCGGTCTCACATATGGCAGGCTATAGCGTTGCCAAGGTTATAGCCTGTATGAATGTCCCAATATAGTCAGTCTGTGTATCTATAGTCAAAAATTGACTTTGTCTGTTTGTATTGAGAGTGACACAGTGCATTCGGTATTTGTATTTATACTGTGGCATTGCATTCTGTCTGGCTGGCATGGAAAGATTTTAGCCTTTGTCCGCGTCTTTGGTAGGAGTAGTAGTTGCAGTTGTGGCTCAGTGTTCTTTTGATATGACTGGTGATTATTACGGACACAAGTACAGATAGACGCTTTTGGAGAAACGAAAAAGCGAGAAAAGGTATCAATGAGTAATAACAGAGGGGAAATTTAGATAGTTACCCACATGTGAACTTATGGTACGGGGCAAGTTGTCAAAGTCTCTGTAACTTCACTCATTCTGTCCGTATCCATCCTTGTAATAATAAAGTAGGTAGGTAGGTAGGTTGGGGATGTATCTGAATTTATGTCTGTCTGCAAGGTTTATAGTAGACATTGGTTGTATATACATGTACATATGTGAGGGATGGGGATAGGGAAGAGCGTATTTATTATGTACATTTCTAATATGTGAGTGAGTGAGTGAGGAGCCAGTGCCAGCTCCAGAATTGCCAGATCATGAGAGGATTGAGGGTTTTGAGCAAGAAGTTTTGGAAGAGATGAGAGAGAGAGAGGTGATCGGTTGGGGTCCCGGTCACGGGAACGATCTCCGAATTTCTAAATATCACAGTTTTGAAACTACGGTCGTGACACCAGCATCGGTGCTATAAATAACGAAATTATTTTTTTTAAACGTCATCCGAATTTCTGAGCTTCATTTCCTAATGTTGTGTGTTAAAGTCCAATTTTTATGCATCACATTGAAGTGATTATTGATCATCTTAAAGAAATGCTATAATAGTTATCGATTTATTCTATCGTTCTTTTCTTTTGCGATAAAACTTTACTACATTTTTATAATCAATACTATGCGATACTTCATACTATTGTCGCCCAAATAATCAGTAAAAATAAGTCCATCTTTAAAAATGCAATACGATCTATCAGAATCCTTTCTTGCAGTACACCGATACACGAATTTAGACGGCGATTTACATTTTAAAAGAAGTGCGTACGACTGTGTTTACTTTTTTTAAATAGGAAATACAACATGCTGAATTTTGTTTTAATTCTCGTAGACACTTGGAACGTTTTAAACGATTGTGTACGCCTTACTTTTAAAGTAAAAGTAAAAATTGATTCAACCATTTAAGGGGAAGTTCAGAGAACTTTTGTAATAAGTACTGTAACTAGTGCTTTTTGAACAGCGATGTGTAATTTGTTAAATCATTTTTTGTAGACCGTTTGGAATAAAAATAAACGTAGTGTATGCTTTCGAGATTATGAGATCAAGCTCATGGTTCGACAATGTCATCATCATTATCGAGTGGATGGCCTGCTCCCGCTTTGGAGAATGGATGAGTCGAGTCAATATATTTTCCCCACGCATGTTGTATTGAGCCACAACAGAATTCTAGAAATTCTGGACAAATTGCATTATTTTCAAAGATAATAGAATCGGATTTTCTTTGACAAAAGGAGGAGAGTAAAGGACGATCAGTCTAATGCTGGTGCGTGCTGACCTACAGTAATACAACATGGCATTCATCTATTATTCCGTGCACACAAAAACTATACCGTTTGTCTTCTTTCCACTTCTGTCCGTATCTTTCCTCGGCTCCTTCTCCTCCGTCTCCTCCGGTTCCCTCCAGACTGTGTATGTATGTACCTCCCTATATACGCAGACCGTAGTGAAGGAGCAGATACAAGGAACTTAATGATTACGAGCTTCTTCGGTGGGTCCAAATGGGAAATGAAGTCTGGCCTAAATTACATTTCTCTAATTCGAATAAGTATCAACCTGGCAATTGGTTCTATTTCTGTGCGTACGTCTGTATTTCTCCAGTACAACAGCTATTCCGCTCCTCAGATGGCCATTTGTTCAGGGGAATATTCGAGGGCGAATCATTGCATAATCATTCATGTAATTTTAAAGAGAGAGACACAAAGGGACGTCAAAGCCAAAACTACAGAAAGTTAGGACGGGGATCAGAAGGAAAGCCTCTCCACATTCATTCCCTTAACCCCTCTCTCATCCCGGCATAATTATAAATTATTCAGTTAGCTTTTCATTATTTTAAGCTCATCATTACAGAGGCAGGGGCGACGGAGACTGAAGAACATTCGTCCATTTTTTTTTCATATTCCATTATTATAATGGCACATGTTGCCCATGGGCATCTTCTACAAACTAATTCCCGTCAAAGTAATTACTTAGCTTTTTTTAAAGAATTTGAAAAGGGGAAGGGGTTTGCATATGTTTAATTCTAATTAGGTTGTGATGCAATGAAAGATTTAGTAGTAAAGAAATGGTATACGCAGGTAGCTTAGTAGGTGTGAGTATCTCTTTAAAATAAATGTGTTTTTAGGACTCCACCAATATATACCAGGAAACAGTTGGCAGCCCCATTGGATAGGGCTCGTTTTAAAACTCAAAGACTGAAACTAATATTATATGGTAAGCAGTGGGAGCAAGTAACAAGTAAGCCGGAACTCATTGGTAAGGAAGTTATATGACAGAAGATGATGTAGAGATATCAAAACTGGATGAGGCGACTGTGTGTGGTGCGGTGTGGTGCGGTAGTGGGAGATGGTTCGGTTTGGTTTGGTTTCCAGAGAAGAAGTCCAACTTGAGAACTCCAACTCGTGGTTGGAAAAGTTTCGGGTCCTCACTCACTCACTCACTCGCTGCTTTCCCTCGATTGACTTGCGTGGCTGGCTTCTGTTCTCCTGAATAAAAACCCGGCACCACGTGCATGGCGCAATCAGTTGTGCAGCCGGCTGTTAGGCAAGAACTTGGTTTCTCCTTCCAGAGTCAGAACCAGAGTCAGAACCAGAGTCAGACCTCAGAACCATAGGCAACGAGAGAGCACTTGAATCTCTCAAAAAGTCTGGACCACCAGATAGGATTTACAATGCAGTCCCACCAACTTTCTTCCGTTGGAGGACTAAGATCAAAAATTGTCACCACAAAATCTGTCACACTGTCAGTTGTTTGAATTGAACTTTATCATAACGAGAGACGAGTGCCCGAACTACCTCCCTCCCCTCCTGCCACTACTTACATAATCCTGAAGTCAATTTTATTCAAATAAATTTTCAGACAACCTGTGCAGCTCGGGAAGTGCCCTGTGTCCTTGTGTGAGAGAAGTTTAGAGGCAACTTTATGAGTCAGTCCTTCCCTCACACACTTGTGTTCTACCGTATTAATTCTCCTTACTTCCTCTCAAAGTTCACACACACACACGCACAAGTTGAAAAGTTGATGGCATCCAGTCAAATATACATAGTGGCCGATATCAAATGAGGGAACTGCAGAGATAATGTGGAAGAAATAAAATAAAGGGATTTAAAAAAAAGAAGAAAAGATAAAGCTCGTGTGATTTCCTGGAGCAAAAAGTGTGTCTGCGTGTGTTCTATCAGTCCGAATATCTGTGGAGTGAGAATCTTTGGGGGAAATCTGCTGATGGGCCCGTATTTTCCAATGACATGAAACATGTTGCCACCCAGGGGCACGAAGCTATTGAGTGGGAATAGAGAGCTCTTTGTTGTCAATGACAGGGAAAACGTTGCTTCAGTCGTATTGTTGTGTGACAGGGACAAGAATTTTGTTGTGGACTTGCTGGTGAAAGCATGATTGTAATCCCATTCAGTCTCCCAGTAGTTCCCGCTCTGAGCCGGGAGAAAAGGGAAAGTTGAGAGTGCAGTGGAGATAACAATAGAGACCTTGTTGTGAGTGAGTCGTGTGAGGTGACTTATTCCTTGGGCTCTTGCTAGTGCGTGCCTCCTTGACATCGGCACTGGGACCGGGAGTGTGTGTGGTGGGCTACATGTAAATAAATATATAGTGGATGAGTGAAGTGCTGAAGGGGTGTTGTGTGTGTCTGTGTGTGTGTCTGTGTGTCGTATATGTGTGTGCCAGAGAGGAGAGAAAGGGAAAAGGATTCATTGTGGACACGGAGAGATGACAGATATTGTGTGGAGAAGGAGTGTGAGTGAATGCAGATTCGAATTTATTGATGGGATTAGAAGATGGAACATGGAGAGATTATTCTCTAGAAAGGATTCTATTATATATGCTGATTGGAGTGGCTGTCCTTGTTTCCGTGCCAAGAGTTGAACTCTCACAAGAGAAGAAGTATAAGACCATCGACAGCGACAAGGAAAAAAGCCGAAACGACTGAAAATATCCACCCGCAAGCAATTCTCAAACTGTCATTTCTGCTAACGAGCCACTCTTAATGTGCCGTGGAGAAAATTGACTCCGTTAGGATTTTTTTACGTTCCCGTTTGTCCTCTTTTTTCCTGTCTCTCTCTCTCACTTGTCTTTCTCTCTCACTCTTTCCGCTCAGTCTCTCTCTCTCTCTTTCTCTTTCCAACAAAATTCCTCCGTCTGTCTCAATTCCATATTATTCGCCGCTAGTTTGCATGAGTGGGAGTCTCACCAGTGGTTCATCCCGTTGAGATTTTAAATGAAACTTTGAACTCTGAGCTCCCAGTTGACTTCCTCCTCAGTCCAAGATGACTCTCTTCCCAATCCACGGGATTTCATGCCCACTCTCAGCGTCCACGTCAGCATCGTCCTCCGGATCATCAAGAGGTACTTCATCTCCCTCCGTCTCCTGTCTATCGAGAAAGGAGAGAAGTTCCGGTTCTTCCAGAGCCTCCTCATGGTCTCTCATTGGGACGAGTCTCGCGTACAGACGTCGGCGTCATCCTGAGCCGGAGCCCAGCAGCTCAGTCCCAAGCAGTCCCACAAATCCCACTGGAAAAGGACGGGCCCTTGACCTTGTGTACAAGCAGACGCTTCTTCTCTCAGTGCTCATCTTCCTCCTGGCCGTCATTGTGTACTGGAATAGCTTGGACGGGGACTTTGTTCACGACGACCACGTGAGCATCCTGAGAAACCAAGATGTTCGACCGAGCTCTCCATGGACCGATTTGTGGTGGAATGACTACTGGGGAATGCCCATGGCAAGTCATCTCTCTCACAAGTCCTATCGTCCCTTGACTGTTCTCACATTTCGGTAAAGCAATAAGCAGTCTCATTCAATATTAATGCATTGTGAGTTCCCTCTTGGTTCTCCTGTCCCTGGCTCTGTCTCCTTTCCCTTTGTAGAGCCTTCGTACCATTAGTCTCGACTTCTTTGACACATCATTGCCCACACACACAAAGCATCCCTACCTCCTTAATGACTATTTACGGGAGAGCACTACCTCCCAGCAGCCTAACCCCCTCACTTCCCATTCAACCTCACTATACAACAACGACATCAAATTTAAATTCTACATTACTTCCTCCTTCAGACTTTGAATCATTAATTAATTCACATGACTTTTTCATTTACACATCACCCGACCCGCAACGAGCTCCATCCTGAGAATTTTTGAGCACGAATTCCTTTCCCTTCTCCCTCTACTACTACTACGCACAGATGTACTTATAGGAGCGTAAATGTTTAACGAGTATTTATTCTTTCGCTTGGTTACACACGACATGCATTATACCTTCCACGACCTTCTCGTCAGCTCTGTCCTCCTTCTTCCGTGGAAGGTAATGACGTTTCTTGTCAATTATTGCAATCACATTAGACGACCCTACAGCCATACACACAGCCCTTCACAGTTTCCTTCCATAGCACACACTTCCCCACCTTCAAGAAAGCCCTGCAAAATGATGGCCAGCATTTAGAATTCCTTTCAATTAGTAACTACCACCTACTTGTATGTGCAAACCTATCTGCTTACGCAGCCATGGTAATAGTAATGACGGTCCCATAAAAGTTGGTCTTTTTTTAAGATCTTCATTAATTTTGAATTAAATATCGTTTACCAGCCATCAGCAAGGAGAGAAATGCTACATAGCTTTTTTTAAAACATGTTAACTGGTCGTCAGATGAATTAAAGAGAGAAATTGATGAAGGAAACTATCCTGGTTTCCCATTGCATTGCTTGCCCTCCCGTCTTTCTTGTCGTCTCTACACACGCACGTCGCCCGGTCCCAATCATTAATTTCATTAAGGAGCAAATATTTGTCATAACTGTAGAGAGAGACAGACAGAGAGAGAGCATAATGTCAACTTCACATTTTTATAGACATGCAAAGGGACTGTTTTATAGTGAGTGGGAGCTGTCGTCCATACCCAAAAAGGTGTACAGTGGAAGGTGAGAATTTCTGGTCTCATGAACTGGAGTTGACGAGTCTCGCGCTGGGGTGCCGGCACTACCCGCCTGTTGTTTTGTACAGCCTACGTACGTGGCGAGGTGATGGGCATGGACGTTGACAGGGAGCAGGGAGCAATTTGACATAAGAAATTCGATATCCCGTCTGATGATTTATGGAACTATTGGCAGGAGGACTGTTGTTTAATAGTGCTGATTGAGCTCTATGGATTATACTTGAGGGAGCTTGTAAGGTAGGTAGGTACTTCGTAAGGTGTGTCGGAAGGTACCTACCCGCATAAGAAACTACGGCAGGTACTTACTTCTACGTATTTAATGTTCTGTCCTTTGAGAATTGGCATTGCTGCATTGCATTGGGGAAAATGTGTCTGCAACTTTAGATATTAAATTGAATAAATGAGATGACTTGTGAAATCTGCTCATTTAAAAATTCCAACTAGAACTACCCTAGACGGTAGCTATAGGAAGGAGGAGAGGAAAAAGGCTGGAGGGGTTGCCTAGCTCCGGACTATACCCACTCAGTCGTGTACGTCTCTACAAAAGTATGGGTATGAAATGGGAAATCGTGAAATGGGGATTTGTATGTATTTTGAAATTGATTTGGTGCGGACTGGAAAGAAAGAGAGAGAGAATGGCTTGGGTTCCTATGAATGAAGAGTGAGGTTTGGATTATGTGGGTAGCTATGAGAGCTCCATGTCGATAGCTTAGATAGGGCTTTCCATGTATAGGGTGCTTTTTGTGTGCGGCTGTGTGTATGTCAGAGCATAGCGGAGTTTCTGTGTCTGTCGACTCTGTGGTACGCATGGAGCGTAAAAGTAAGTGAGCGATTGATAATGTTGCTGTTCATTTATGTGTCTGTGTTGGTCGTTTCCTTTCTCTGATTCTCAGTCATTCAGAAGAAATAAATGCATCCAATGAAATGAGGAAGAGTAAGAGTATCTGTTCTGTAAAGCGAAGAATATCCACCATGTATTTATGTGAACTGGAGGACAGAAAATGTCTTATATGGATTGTATAATTCAGTCAGAATGAATTTCAATTGATAGCTACAGGCTGCTGCTGGTAGTCTGTACGCACGAGAGATGAAAAGGGAAAGGAAAAACGGTTTTCAAAAGACTGGCTGGATTCAAATGGGAGCGGGAGCCAGACTCTTGTGAGGCAACGACAGGCAGACGGACAGACAGGCAGAAGCTCACACACTCGAGCGAGTGGTGGTAGGTACATACATCT
The DNA here is from genome assembly GCA_034695205.1 of Dicyrtoma fusca. Lineage (NCBI taxonomy): Eukaryota > Metazoa > Arthropoda > Collembola > Symphypleona > Dicyrtomidae > Dicyrtoma > Dicyrtoma fusca. The sequence continues at coordinate 8,794 of JAQFZC010001250.1, forward strand.
ACGGCCATAGGTACACTGGAGAGAGAGAGAGAGATGCTTCATCCTGAGTATCGAAAGAGCATCAAGCATTCAGTTAAGGGATTAGAAGAGTAGCGTAAGAAGATTAAAGATTTATCGGTTTCTTTTAAACCCACAACCAGGAATGCCATACAGAGAAGAAAGTTTACCCGGAAAATGCAAATTGCTTCTGCATTCCTAGGAAATTTTCCTATTGTGTCTTACACAAAGAGTTGAACATATTAGTTTTCTTCCCAGCTCCCTCCGCCAGCCCCAACTCCGCATTTACATAGGCACGCTGTGTGCTCAAGGGATTGTCCATACATGACATTGTACTAAAAACTATGCTTTTTTTCATTGTTCCTCTCGAGTCGTCCTTTAGACGTCCTCAACCCACAAGAGATATTTCCCGGGTTAAGGTTTCACATCCAGCGGAACATGTTTGGACGAAGGTAGTAGAAAAGTGCACAAATCCTGAAGGACCTTAAATCAAACTCACGTACCTATACTACACATACCTACCTACATAAGTAACTGTACGCGTAATTGAAATGGATTGTTTCAAAAACAACAAAATCACGAAATCGAACATTTTATACATTATCAAAAAAAACGTATTTATGATGTTTCGACCTTTCTATCACAATGCACTTAACACGTTTAAGCTCGTTTTAAAACGTGCGTTTGTGACGTTTTACATCTTCTCTAACCTTTACGATGGATATAAGGGTACGGTATTAGAAGGAAGCGTTTGCTGTGAATGGGTACTGGGGGGGAACTGGGGTACACTAGACAGGTTCTATGGTGCCACGTTCCTTCCTTTTCCCTTTTACCCGTATGCCCACATCTATGGGTGACCCCGACTGTAAATGTGGCTGATAGAGGCTGGGGACGCTCAAGTGGAATGAGTCGAGAGCAGAGCATGGAGCTGCCATGGTTTCATAATATTATTGTCTTCGTCTCAGATTCGAGATTGGAATTATTGAATCTCTCTCATATCCTCTCAAATACGGATATCTATGTATCTGCGCCGTCGGTGCTTCATTTCAATGTAGGTAGCTACGTGTGTGCATTTAAGCAGGACAGACTCCATCGCTCTCAATCCTTACGACTAAGATAAAAATATAGCTGCATATTTACAAACTGTCAAATTTCCTTAAATTATATCTCACAGACGATTTTAGTCGAGACAGTACAGGATGATATTTTGGATTTTGATTCATGAAGAGTCTCTGCCCTCTCAAAGGAGACGGAAGCTGAGGAGTTGGGTAATACTTCTATGTCGATCCACTTGACTAGCTTCATGAATTGAGGTTATAAAGAAGGAGTAAGGATTTGTTGGGGAAAGTCTATTGAAGGGGCAAGGGAAATTATATGATTTTTTTTCTTGACGCTCCTTGATCGAGAGAATTGAATAAATTTGAATACTGATCACTCCAACTTTTTTTAAGAATTTCTATTAAAAGGAACACTGGAGGATGAGGAAGTAGTACATAATGAAAAGAGCAAAAATAGTTGGGGTATTTATGAGACTGCTGTCGTATTGTGTTACGCCACGTCCCCTGTTCCTCTTCTATTTCCAATTGTATTATTGTAATTTCAAGATGGCATTGCAAATTTCCGTTTTTCTTTTTTTTCATTTTGTTTTCCTCTCTTTCGACTGGGAACAGTAGAAGGAATGTAAGGATGCATTCAACCTAGCTCCATATAGGGATGCCACAACTATATACATAGAAGCATTCGTATACTGTGGATACGGCTACAGCTTTACGTTTAGATTCTGTGTGTGCGTGTGTGTGTAGATATACTACATAGTAGACAAACCAGGGAGAAAGCTAGAGAATTCATTGATATAGAAAAAGCGACAAAGAACACATGTTTACCTCTACTAGGGCGGAATCCCTCGACGGTGATTCCACAAGGGACACCAGAAGTTGGGACCGGGCTGCTCTTACTTCTGGCGTGGCTGACTGTAGAGTCTATAACCGTAGAGATGGGTCTGCCAAATATGACGTCATACCATTTGAGTACCAATTAAGCCTTCCAAAAAATTGTAATCAACGATTTTTTTCAGTCCAAATCATCAAACATCCATCTTTAAAGATAAGTGTAAGCATCACAGAAGCATTAGTAATGCTTTTAACCTATTAGGAACCGGGAAGAATGCTGGAGAAAAGTACTTATTCGTCAAATGAACCTTGTCAAAACGGTCAAAACTAGTAATCAACATTTTCAAAAGGCTCAAAACAAAAAACGAACATTTTCAAAAACGTTCAGATTTAGAAATTAACACTTTCAAAAAGGTCAAAACTAGAAACTAACAATTTCAAAAGGATGCAAATCAAGATATACTACCGTTTCGAAAAGGTTAAAAAAAATTCAAAGCATGAAATTAGCGTCTACAAAAGCTGTTAAGAATGGGATGTCATCACATTTGCAAGGGCCCTAAAGCAATATATAGTCGTATATGTACATGAATGGGATAAGGATGCATAGTAAATGCTAGACACGGCAACGGCCGTCGTAAACTATTATGTCTGGGATGTGGAGGCAGGAAAAAAAACCCTGGTAGTGCATATTTACGGGAAGAGGATCTTGACTTGGGATAGGGAGGAATGAGGACGGTTTGTTCTTTCCTACGGTGTACGTGGTTACTCTTTTACGGAGGGCTGGGTTGGGTGCAAGTATGCACAGCTACAAGGAAGAAGGAAGTCGGAGGATGCATGGGAGTGTGTGTCCAGGAGGTCCTAGAATGGCACGTTGAGCCACGTTCCCCGCATCTTCCCTGACTTCCCTTCAAATGCTCATCCTCCCCTCTGAGAAGTTTTACTAGAACTTTACCTAATAAAAATTTAATTGAATCCAATCCAAGATACTAAATAAATACGCAGAATTGCTGCACAGGCGTCCATAAATACACTTAAGGAGACAGTTCCCTTCAGCTCTACAGATATTGCACACAGTGAGCTCAACTGATTGGGGGGTGTCATGGTGTTCCGGAGCTGAGTCTCAGACCTACCCATCCGCCCATATTAGTAAATATCTCCCCAATAAATACTTTAACGTCCGCTCTCATCTCCCAATTACAGTCACCAGCCCAAGCTAATCATTTGTCAGTCAAGGAGGAACTCAATTCACGCACTGCCACTGGGTCCGTGTAGCCAAGCTCTAACTATGTATTTAGTACCACTATGGCCTTACACAGTACATTCTTAAGTTCCCATTGCATTCAAGTGGTTGACTCATCATAGCAATTATTTATTTAAATTTCCTTTTAATTTCAAAATATGTGAAGTCCCAAGTCGTTCAAGTTGTTTCATTTTACATTTATGCGGAAGGGACACACGTGTAAACCGTGTCACAAGTCCAAACGGTGTGATAATCACCCACTTGAACTACAGTCCACTTGCCATTAAACTGTCCTACAGTAATTATCATGTCAGCTGGTTTGAATTTTGTCAAGCCGTCACGTTCGTATGCTATATTAAGACAGACCACCGTTTTGTCCGCCCTTCTAGCCCTGCAGACTGAACAGCTAATTGAGACTAACATTAAGTAATTGAGCTTTAATTAATACAAGTGTAAACAGTGTAACTTAGTTTGATTGAAAATTCGATTGAGACAATTTATTGTATTTACAGAATTTATAGGACTGAGGGAAACTAATCCATTTAGGAAGTTAGTAGTTATGTACTACTAGGATAAGGGAGTCAAAACTATCTCAACTGTGTTCAAGCACATGCATCAAACAATTTAAAATTAGGGGGAGGGTGGTGCAGGGATACATACTTAGACACAAAATGCATTTTGAAGTTCAGCTCCTACATGTAATAACAATAAACATCCAGAATATTTTAGCATACATTTTACGGAATGACGAAATCAATGTTTAGCCCCCACATTTTCAATGTCTGTACAGTGTACTGTAGTTGTGCCTGTCATTCGTATGATTTGGAGAAAGAGTTTCTCATTCATTTCTAAAGCATGCTCGAGTGAAATGACACTATTACGTACAGACTATAGTCACTGTAGACAGATCTTTGGGGACTGCACGACTGAAGTATCCAATAAAGTCTGAACTGTGACTAATTCCCGTACGGTGTGACGAATTCCTAATTTTTTCAACTGAAAGCACTTGAAACTGAAGCGATCAGAATATTTGTTCCGTAGCCATCTGTCTACTGTACAGGACAATGCTATGGCATTAATAATCGTGAACGCTTCCAAAGTAAAAATAGTTGTATAAATAAATTAACAATCAGGCTTTCAACCAACCAACTCAACTAGGAAATAGGTATCTACATACAACATAGTAAATAGTAATAATACACATTATCTCTAAATTATAACTGGGAGCAGGACATTGTATAAAGATAAGCCGTGTTCTGATAGATACGACGAGCCCATGATTGGCCGGACAGACTAACTAACAACCTTTTAGGATGAATAATAAAAGAACTCAAAACGGTTCGGGGAGAATCCATAGTTATTACCTTTGGATAACGAATCTACTACTGTTACTACTGTTACTGCAGTAAGATATTTTCCATGTACATTTCTAATGGAACCTGCAATTAAGAAAGTTTAATCTTAATAATCATGGGATGGAGAAGGACAGGTAGTCGGAAAATAGTCTGACCGTATTTAATTATGCACATATGTACCTCCGTGAGGGCTGAGGACGGAGCTGCAGATAGAGTTACTAGACGTTTCCATGAAGGTATTAATTTATTCTCGTCGTTGGCATTGTCGCTGTGGAGCTTCTGAATGTGTCTAGCGATGTGTTGCCTCATGCCGTTGCCATGTCGTATTATAGAGACTTAAGTAAGTATCTATGCACTAGCACGAGGGATCGGATTCGGACTGCTATGGCAAGGGTAGAAATCAATTTCAGTCGAATTGAGGCTCCTTGATGTGGAAAGCAAATGGCTTTGCATTTAGAAATCCCTCCAGGTACGTCGTCCCTTCAAAGGTATTGTCCCTAGTTGAATAGATTTGTCAGGGACGTTCCGCCGCCGTAGCTGTCTGCTGTTTAACCAGGGCAAGGGTTTAGTATACAGAAGCTCCAGAAGCTGCAAGAACGTCTGTCTAGGTACATTTCCCCAAAGATAGGAAATCAGATATGTGGAGAGAGTGTGACTGAGGCCTCACTCGTTTTTCGTTCATGAATAAAAATGTGAGTATGGAATGTTGCACCCTGAGGGTAACGAGACCAAATTGCCTATCCAAAATGGCGTAAGAAAAAACCGCCTGGACAAAACCACGTGAACATAATCGTGTAATGTTGTACTGTTCACATAATTGAATAATAAAGGGTCACTACAATTTAGCAACAACAGAAAGTTTTTTATTCCTTGTGAATTCCCACACTAAATTGTTTTCACTTGACTTTTTCTGTACACGATTGCCTCTCAATTTTGTCCCAGACGATTTTGGTTACGTGATTTGGTGACGGAATCCACCTTGAGTGCATCAAGGACGTTGAAAATGTCGTGCTATTGTTTTGCGTAGGATGGGTAAATGAGTGAAATGTTTCGTGGGAATCTGCGTTTCGGCAATTGCTCATTGGTCCGAGGGCTTGACAGTGTGAGTGGATGTGGGGTAGAAATGCGATGCGATTAGATGAGATGAGAGCGTGGATGATGTTGATGATGAAGTTGAAGGACCATTTTGTTTTTTTTTCCACAAGAATTGAAGAGTAAAGCTTGTATTTTGTGAGAGCCGGCACGCAGGCAGACAGGGAAATGGAAACTAACGACTAAATACAATTAATAGCCTCTCCGAGCATCCAAAGACAGCTTCATAGGAAATTGAAAACAACGTACACACGCGGTTTAAAGGCCTTATTGTTAATCCGGAACGACTGGAACTCTCTGGATGAACCACGATGTCTGTCGACGCTATTCATTCGTTGAGCAAACAATCCTATTACTGATTAAATACATACCAACCGGCTCAACCTCCATCCGTTAGTTGTGCGGCCCCTAAAACTTCCAAACGGATTTCCTGACCCAGCTCCACACATACACACACTTTGTCCGTCTCTCCATCTGACTGCCCGTCCGTCTGTTGTCTCATCGGCTGCCTCTGCTCGAAAAACTTGGAGCAGCACAGATGAGAAATAATTAACTCGGTTTTTGGTTTGAAGGAATGAAATCCATTGTGTAACTCTCCGGCCACGCATGGCCGTCCATGAGCCTCTTGCAAAATCCAACGCTCTTTAGTAATGTGAACCCAGTCGTAATCGAATAAGTTCATTTTTCTAATTAGATTGCTTGGGTTAAAAAAAAACACATCGAACAAATGAAATCAGTAGCATTTCTTAACTCCCATAGTATCTATGTTCTTCTTAGGGAAATCCATTGGTGGGATTGCTCACATGCTTCCACAGCCATCATTCCAGCACTAATCAGTTAAACTCTGCACACGAAGGGAAAGCGAGAATATTTCACTTTCACACACTAGGCTTCTGTTCTTCCCTCGAACGAGAGATGATGATGATAATAATAATAATAATACATAGTAGGAGCGACAAGAGAAATTCGAAGTGGGTAGTCCGCTCTCCGTATCTTGTTTATAAATTAATAGAGTTGGATTTGAGGATGAGATCTGTCGGTAAAGTATAAATTTTAAACGTCGGGCTATAAGTGCAGGAAAAGATGGAAATTATTCAATTATATGTTAGTGTATGGACGGTGAGAGTGCAGTTGGTCGATGCAATCCTTCCCTGTATTGTTTCCACGGATATGTTGGGAATAAATCCAGCGGAGACCCTAAACTTTCCGCTAGAATGGTAATGATAAGTGCGCCTATAGCTCAGCGCACACATTATCATTCCTTCAACCGGGATTGGGATTCAACCTGGATGCATGTATGTACATAGTCGGTCGGCACTATGGGTTGCGTCAGCGGTCAGATCCCACTCCCGTTTATACGGCACTCATACGGCACATGTCGTCTATACAACTGCTCCTGTGTTCTGCACTTCCTCTGACGATAAGAGTCTGTCGTCATATCCCTTCTCAATTCTCATGGCTGCAGTGTGTGTGTGCATAGCGAAAGCTGCCAAACGGTAGAGCGATCGTACTAGGGACTAATAAGAAGGAAAACATAGACAAGGTCCAGGGAAATGGAGAATTGGAGAAAGAGCGAGGAGATGCAACGAACCGAAGAGGAAGAAAATTCATTGTATTTTCTAGCAAAATAGAGAAATTAGCACCCCATACCATAAATCAGCTGAGGAAAGGTTACACACATCACCATTCTCTGTGGGCAAATGTGCTTATCTGAATACAGGCCGCCCGTGTCCCAGTTTCTCCTTCGTCTGCCCCACACTCTCGACCTGAACCCATTCATTCACATTTTGCAATTGCAGAGCCAACATCTCTCTTTCTCTCTCTCTTTCTACTTCTCTCGCCGTCTCTCCTATAATGCATTCTAACGGAAGGGCCAGACCAACATGTGCACTTGATGAAATATTGTCGTCCCTGAACAGGAACGTATGTACATTGCTTGGAATAACTCTCCCGCTCCCGACGACTGTATTAATACGATCGAATTAAGTAGTTTAATGGCTTGGAGCCGTTTGTGTGCAGCTCCAAATGAAATAGATACACACGGAGCCTTCCGTCCCACCCTCCCACACGTCCACTCTCCTTCTTTCACCATTTTCACTTGAGGCTATACTTTCCCAAGTCATTTTAATTTCCCACTACAAGCATGTGTGTCTCTGTCTGTGTTTTCAGACCTTATCCTCCACACCAGATTAGTACTTACTGCACTATCCGCATGGGGGGAGGGAGCTGTATGTATGTACATTTTCAATACGAGAAACCAAAGAGATTCTTAGTACATAGTAGTTGTGTTATGCAGTCAGTCATCCGTCTTCCTTCACCATTTGATTGAGCCAATAATAAGCGGCGTGTACACGTCAGCGGAATTTTTATGATGACATAAGAGGCTTGGTGGATGGATACAATCAACAAGAAAAAAATTAACTGGAAATATCATTAGGCTATTATCCCAATCTTCCCTACATTCCATGAGACTTGTCTATTATCCAATTAAATTGCTATCTCTCAATTCTTATTTTCGACTCCGGGCTTGCTCTAATTGACGGAAATGAGAGGAATGTCCGCTTTCTACTCTCTTTCTCTCTCTCTTTAACTCTTTACATCTAAATGCACATTTGACTGCTTTGTTTGTACATTCACATGATAAATGATTCTATTAGCAACAACAAAGTCAAAGCGTTCGCTCACTTTCTTCCATTTCTCCCAACTGTGTGTACTGCACTATACTGCCGATTCAAATCCAAAATACTGTTGCGCAATGGAACTTCCCTTCCTCCCCACTAATTCTTTTGTCTCCTCCAAATGCTAGGAACAAGTATGGAACTCTAAAGGATTCTCACGATCTATAAATCACTGTGGGCTGATAATGTTGGTACATGCGGAGTGAGCTTAGATACATACATACAAGCATACATTTTAAATCCTAGAATACGCCGCTACAATCCTCTTATCATGAGCTGAACAGTCGTCCGTGAATGGTGAGCACAGGACGGAGCAATCTGTTTAATTGCGTTGATTAACATGAAATATCCGAGAAAAACAAAGACACAGTAATAAGCAGAGCTGGAGGACGCGAGCAACGTTCTGGAAATTAAAAAGGATCTTCCAGACCATATCTGTGAAGCTATGTGTAGATAGATCGACTAGACAGTCTACAGTACGGTTTCCCAAAGATGTATAGTAAAGCTCATGAATGTGACTAACTGGAAGTAAAAGTTGGGGAAAACATAGAGTTCGGAGAAGAGATAGATTTGTGCTCATTCGGATGGCAATTGGGATGAAATGTGATGGTCATTCTCTTATCGCATTCCGGCAGTGGCCGCAGTAGTGGTGGAACTGCAACCAGCCGGATGGAGGCCACGAAAGAGTAGGAAAAATATGCCGGGAAGAAAAGTGAGTGAGCAGTTGTAAACTATTGTCGCATAAGTTAGGTGAAGTAGCATCATTGATTTTGCGAGAATTTCATTGTGGTCGCTCCTATGTACGACTGCACGTACGGACACCGAAATAGAGTCTCAGAGAGAGAGAGAGAGAAACAGAGGGCTAGTCAGGAAACTTGTAAAAGGCATCATGATGACTGAGACTTTGGATTGTACATCCAGTTACATTGCACTACTCCTGCAGTGATCTAGGGCATAGTATACATATAGACGTTACTGCGGTTAGCCGCTGAGAATAGTCGACCTTACATACTGATCTATAGATGGATACATATATAAATCTATAGCAAGCCACAGTCCAGTGAATGGACTATAATCATGTGATCAGTCCATAGGTAATACAAAGTGCATAAGGATAAAAAAGTGAGCTGGAAATGAGCGCAATGGGATTTGGATGTGTCTGCCTCGTTCACTAGAGAGACTTGAGTCAACAAAGATGAGAAGTAAAGGATGACGGTATCCAAGTAGTAAGTAGCCAAGCCGTCGTCCAACTAGTTATCTCCATGTAGTCGAAGGAGAAAAAAATGGACAAGGCCAATATTGATGTGTGGCTCGGGTTGTGTGTGTGTGTGTGAAAGCGGATACTGGAAAAGGAAGCGAGAGGCAGACAAGTCATAATAGTCCATAATCTTAAGTGGGAATGGTCAATGGGCTCGATGGTTTCCTCCGCTTTGTTGCCGCTCCTTCATACTTCGTAACGATCCTAAAACACGGACTACATTTAAGGAAATTGGTCTTCCATAAAAATGCTTTCATTTCATCGCTCTTTCCTATTTCCTCGAAACTAACTATACAAGTACAACTTTAAGAGGATATTTTCTTACTCTTTACTAGTCTCCTTCCCCCCGTAACATTCTTCTCCGCTTTTTTTTACATCCTTCTCTACACATTCCACATGCGTGTTCCACGATTAGCCATCCTAGTTAGTAGGTACTTGCATGAATCTATAGGATGTACCTGCGTATATCCCACCTATATAAGATACCTATAGGTATATCAACCACGGAAAGTACCTTACCTATTTATACTGTGAGCCGCACTTATACTGTACTTGCTCAATGCAACACGAGGCTACTGTACAGATAACTAACTCAACTCAGCCTCCGTCGCCGGTGTATTCAAATTCCGAGAAAAAAATTCATTTTATTCCCTGGTCACATTAGTGTATGTATTTGGGGACTCGGAACCACTAGGCATACGCACCGAGATAAATACTTTTGAATGAATACATAGTAGATAATAGCCTTGATTAAATGCTACATGGTATTTTTATATAGCTTTTGCCCCTCTACTGTGGTGAATGTATACGTATGCCAATATATGTACTCGTATGTTCTATATGATGGAATTAAAAGCTAGAGGAAAGTGAAGTAGTTAGTCAAATTTGATTTTTTATTGTGTGGTTTTAATTTTTTCCAGAGCTAACTTCGCTCTCAACAATGGAGTGTCCGCGATTTGGTTTCACGCTACGAACATCCTTATCCATGCTACCGTGTCAGTCCTTTTATTCTTCGTGTGCGTCCAAATCCTACGTATGAGTCTTATGGGATGCTTCACCGCAAGTGCCATATTCGCTCTTCATCCCGTACATTCTGAAGCCGTAAGCCAACTTTCTCCACTCTTAAAACAGCTCAGTAGAGTCTTTTCTCTCTTTTCAGTGGAAAAAACCGCCTCGTTGACTATTTGTAGAATCCTAGACGCATCTAATGTGCCTATAGCTTGATGGTAGTAAAGGCATGTATATAGTATGTACATATTCCCTAGCCTTCAAGCCTTGTACACTTATTCTCTGGGTCCTTCTTGAAAAAGTTCATAGTCACTTTGGAAGCACTTGAAACTTTCTTTTTTTGTGTGTGTGTGAGGAACATTATAATATACATTGAGCGTGTATGGCTGTAATAATATTTTAAGTAGTTCACGCAAAACTCCTCCGTTCCTTCATCAACTTCAAATTTTGGATTTGAATACTTGAAAAATAAAATGTTTCACGGAAATAATGGTAGCTTGTTAATTCGTTTCATGAGCACCATCCAGAGAACCAGCTTTCCTTTTAACAACGCATTACACAACTTTATAATTTTCATGTGCCCGTCCGCGTTTCCAAGTGCTGTGCTAAATACCTATGTACATATATAGTGAACGAGTCTATGTTTTGGTTGTGCTGGATGGTGATGGAGAGTTCATCCATGAGGAGTCAACCAACCAAGACGATTCCTATAATTACTATGCAAATGTGATTCATGGAAAATTGTAATTCAATCGTCAATATTGTCGTGTAAGATGAGAGGGGAAGCATGAGGGACATTTTTGTACAGAAGTTAAAATTGAAGAGAGTACATAATAGATTAGTGTGTGTGTGTGTGTGTGTGTTCGAGGAGCGAGGCTTCGTTAAAGTTTTGCAATGAATGTTAAGTAATGTGACTATTATTGCCGCCGATAGCCGTAGTTTTGTATGACGACTGTAATGATAATTTTGACTCATTTAGGTTGCCGGAATTACTGGAAGAGCTGATGCCCTCACATGTTTCCTTATGCTCGTCTCCTTTCATATATATGCCAAGTAAGTATCTCCACACTACAACTTCATCTTTCAGTTTGAGCTTAGAAGTACCTAGGTATGTATCTGAAATCTGTATAGATATATACTATATACTATACTAAGGATATATGTACACATATATATATATCTACTGAAACATCTCCATTCCTTTTCTCACATTCTCATCAAGTTGAATTCCCCTCCATAGTAGACTAGAAGACGGAACTGCTATTCCAGAGTCCTTTGCTCCAAGTTCAGCTTGCATGGACGAGTTAAAAACTAGAACTATGCTTAACCCCATTCTCACATTTCTTCGTCTTAGAACTTATTCTTCTCCTTTCCCTCCACTTCCTCTACTAAAGTCCCATTCATTCATCCCCTCATTCATGGGCATATAGGTATATATCTCTATAGGCTATACACTTTTGTTATATAGTAGACTTATTGCCCCGTTGGAGATGTTAGTGGGTATTATACAGAGGATTTAATTGTGAGTAGACTTTATTATTATGAAATAGAAATTATATTTCAAAGCGATTGAAGCTATTCAATTCCCGTCTCAGTCAGCATCCGATATTACTTATATTGTCGGAATGAAGTAGTTGAAGAATAGTCTGAGGTCATGTCCTCAATTCCTGGATTGGAGGAGGAGTTTAGAAATAAAATTTATTTGTCATTTCAGATTTCAATTCTGAAAAATTGAGCTTAAGCCGAGTGCCGAGTGAGCTATTTTCATTCCTATTCAAAATTTTATGTGGGTGTACAGAGTACAGATACAACTGTCTGTATGTATGTGGTACATATCTGTGCTCATCATTAGTAGAACAGTTTCAATTCGCTTTGAAATTTATGAGTTGTAAAGTAACTTGTGTGTATGTAGGTATGTTGAATACGCTTACGCCTACACTACGCTATAAACGGAGGGCAAAATGTAATTTTGTTTTGACACGTGTCTGGGCGTGTATTTTCCTTTTACTATGATTTTTGACGTGAATTTCTGGGAATAATTTACTAGATCCCTAATGGGGAAAAGAAAAAAGGCAGGATTAAGTTGGAGAATCGTCGTCTCAGGTTTAATTGGCTGCTCCGCGATGCTAGCCAAAGAAACAGGAATTACAATCATTGGAATCAGTTCACTCTATGACCTCTATTGCCATTTGGATCTCGTGAAAAGGTAATGGTATACAATAATAATTTTATTAAATATCCTGTACAGAATGTAATTATACATACGACAGAGCATGAGCCGTCCTTATACATAAATTATTAGTCTAGGCTGCGCTGAAAACGAAATCAAAGCTTAAAAGCATACCAATTAAGTGCAGGAGCATACTCCTACACAGACAAATAATGATTTAATGACTTTCAATTAATTTTAATACAAGCATGCTCAATTGACAAACAAAGTTTAATGGGACATAAGTGCTACAATAATTTGTTAATTAGTACCCTCCGACGTACATGTATTTTGCTCTATATTTTGTAGTGTACGAATTCTAGTCGTGTGTATTCTAAGTTGTCCAATTGTTTTGTAAAGGTGGCTTCTAGGAGTTGCTGCCAAGGACCAAGATCAACGACAAAGTCGATTACGCCGTCGATTAGCATTTAATGTAGCTTTGGTGAGTCTCTCATAATTATTACTTATGTAGGCAGAATAAAGATTTCATTGTAGCCTATTTTATGCCGGCTTCTGTAATCTGGCTCTAAAAAGTTTTTTCTGGCTCTCTCAACCATAACAAATGCTGATACTTTACATGTGCTAATGAGATCACCATAAGTAGCTACGCCCGTGTTACCCTCAGGAAAAAGATACATAAGAAGTGTGTGTGTGTTTATGTGATGATAAGAATCCTGATTATAAATGACAGATTTCTTTGAGTCTGGGCCTCAGACTCGCACTTATGAATGGCACCTTTCCACGGTTCAGTCCACAAGACAATCCCGCAGCGTACTCTTCCTCGGAAACAACACGGTGAGTTCCACAGCAATATCTTAAGTGTAAAATATACAAGTGCGCTACAGTAATCTTTGAGAACTGGGATTAACCTTGCAAAGGAAACCCTTCTTTGTGACAGAAGCTCTCACAATATTAGATGAAGGATACAAAAGTCTATTAGAAAGAAGTCTGTCTATGTACACCCATAGCATGAAGTCCATCAAAATATTTCTTAGTATTCACTTAGCAGTGACAGTGATAAGAAAGTACCTGCTAGATACATTGACAGTGTATGTGGTCAATCCATGATTTTTTTAAAGGATAAGTTTGATTTATTAATGACAATTTCCTTTTGGTTTTGTTAGTGACAGAGGCAGTTGTTTAAAACCTTGTTTTTTTATTCATATCCTATCAGTATTCCTGTTGGAGTTTTTATCGCAGGTAGTACATTATGGTATGTACACTCGTATGTGTAGATAGAAGATACCTTCAGCCATGTAGATTCCAGGAGGAAAGGGAAAGCCATTAGCTAAGGTATGCATAAATATTATGAAGAATGTATGAGTGTCTCTAAAGTGGGCTTTTACGGGGATCCCCTATAGCTACTCCGCTATCAACTATCTCCACGCTCTCTATCCACTCAACTGTGCTATGAGCACATGGAGTTCTGACTGTTATCACCTTTTTAAGTTTCCCCTCTGCTTTATCTCCATCAGCGTATTTTTTCCCTCTTCTTCGGTGGTGCTGGCTTGGCTGACTCGAAGGACTGAGCAGCAGAAGCAGCAGCAGCAGCGTGCAGGATGGTTTACTTTCCAGGGTCTTCCCTTACTATATGTATATATTATAGACAGACGGAATGAAGAGACTAGATTCAAAATGAAAGCAATTGAGGAGTGAAGCATGAGACTTTGGATGAATAATACATTGACTTTTGCATATGTTGTTGAGCAGGTTCCTCACATATGCATTCCTCCCCGTGTTCCATGTGTGGCTCATCCTCTGCCCGTATCGTCTCAGTTACGACTGGCAAATGGGATCTATTCCATTGGTGGAATCCCTCTGGGACATTCGGAATCTTTCAACTGGGATTTTTTACACTTGCCTCTTTGCTCTGTTCCATCGTGCCATGACAAAGGTAGGTACTCTCTATATATACCTCCACATTATAGAAAGCTAAGATGTGAGTGAATGAGTGAGTCAACATCTCCCCAATCCCTCACCTGTGTTTATTTGTCCAACTGGCTCCTTATCCATAGCTCTATTAAAATATGACTGGATCCCTTCCCGAGAACCCAGTGTTGCTTCCTTCCACTCCAACTCATTGTACGTATATGTGACTGAGTCAGAGTGAAAAAAAACGAGCCGATGATTGCTTAAGGTTGGATGCACAAGATAATTCCATTCAGCAAACAATATTAATGTTAATGTCAAACTTGAGGTGGAGGGCAGGGGAAGGAATACGTAGTAGAGTCACTCTGGCTCAAAAAGAATAGGCAATCACTTCTGGAGCCATGTAGGTCGAGGAATGTTTGTTTGTTTTTTGTTTGTTGGCTGGTTGGTGGGTGGGTTGGTTAGTTTGTTTGTGTGTCTGTGACAAGACAGGAGCTGGTGAAGCTGGGAGCAGGACAAGAAGCAGGACGGCTGCCAAAACCAGGACCAGGACCCGGACTATAAGGCCTCCGACACACTGCACTGCACTGTCAGCACTGCACTGCCGACTAGTAGTATGCATGGGAGTGGAGTGTGGGGAGGGTTGTTCGGGAAGATGGTTGGGATGAGTAGTAGTATACAT
Organism: Dicyrtoma fusca; assembly: GCA_034695205.1. Lineage (NCBI taxonomy): Eukaryota > Metazoa > Arthropoda > Collembola > Symphypleona > Dicyrtomidae > Dicyrtoma > Dicyrtoma fusca. The sequence goes on from JAQFZC010001250.1 coordinate 24,071, forward strand.
TACGAGGATTTGATTCAGTTGTTCAGGTAAATACCATTGACATGAGTTGAGGACAGAAAAGGAGAGACTTTGAATGGGAGTTGAATGACTGCTTGGGGCTCCATAAGAGACGAACAAGGGAAATGGTTGGAAAATAATCTTGGAAAATGTTTATTTTTTGTATCACAGAGCAAGAATGCGGGAGCTATCGTCGTCCTTGCCATGCTTTTCATCTCTCTTCCCTTTCTTCCGGCATCTAATTTATTTTTTCCCGTCGGATTTGTGGCAGCTGAGCGAATACTCTATACTCCCAGGTATCTCACCCGTCCTCCACACAACCTAAAAGCAACTTACTTTCACTCAAGACTCGCGGTTTGAGGAATCATGAAAACCTCCAGAATGGAAACTTGTTTCGCCCGCAGCAATTCTTTCAATGTTACTCACTCACTCCCTTCTCCTCTTCGCTCTCAGCCCGCGTTTTGTCTCCCAACTTACCTCATTCATGTCAACCTTCAACCTCCGATGCTGGCATCCCAAACTCATTGTTTATGTATATCCGCCCGTCCCCCTCCCTCCTCCTCCCCCCTTCCCTGTCTCTCTCTCTCTCTTTCTGTATGTATTCTTAATGAAGAAACCTCCTTCCTGGAAAACCCTGGTGCCTGGGCTACCATCCTTGGGTTATTTCATTTTCATTCCTTGACGCAATCAAAGAGATAAGATGAGAGGGGAAAGTGAGCTAAATGTAATCATAAAATTTAGTCCGCCCATTCTGGTACTTTTCAAAAATTCAATGCTTCATTAACTCTTTGTATTTCTCAATTTATCAATTATCACTTCCTCTTTCAAGACTGCCTACGCAAACATTGCATTATTCGTAAAACTTAACTTTTAATTAACTTGGGAGCTCTCCCAGAAATGACAGACTACTATGTATCCACTTGAACTTCTGGTCTTTATTAGATATGGATAGATCATTTTATTTTTGATTCAACTTTCTCGTCCTGAAGTTGTTGGGAAGTAGGTCAAACATGATGCAAGGAAAGCATCTATCTCCCTATCTATGCAATCGCTACAATGGCAATCTATGTTTTATTTTAATCAAACATTATATTGAGAAAGAAATGGGCTTTCTGAAGCAAATATCGGCGGAGAGGAAAGACGAAACAGGGGAGTAGAGAAGCATGTAGTTGGTGTCGCATTGGGGGAAATATTGAATGATTCTATTTTTTTCTTTGTGAACTTTGCGTGTGTGTAGCATTGGTGTTTGCATTTTGATCGCACATGGGATAGAATTACTCAAGAATCGACTTCCAAGATATCGAAAGTTTTTTATCTCTCTCCTATGCCTTATGTTAATGAGCTTCAGTTTGAAAACATGGGATCGGAATACTGTATGGAGATCTCGTGCCGGTCTGTTCGAGTAAGTCCCAACCTCTTGTTATTTATTCATGATTTTACATTTTTACATTCAAAGTTGACCTTTTTGAACCTTCAAGCAACCGCATCCGTGTGTGCATATGTTTGTCTGTGTTTGTGCGCCCATGTAGTAGGTATGTAACTCCCATGTAGGACTTCTCCAATCTTTGTTTAGAAAAAAAACCAAGAACAAAATGCATAAAAACATTATTTTAACTTTCTATGGGAAGAAGTGTGGGATTTGGGGAAAGAAGTAAAACACCTTTCTATCCAGAAACTTACAATAATAATGCCTTGAGCCTCAGTCAAAGCTGGGAACGTTTACGGAAATTCTGATACAATCGTAAATCTACCCTTCGAGCTCATTGATATGATTGATTTTCTTACATGTCATTTTCTTAAAAGAATAAAATAATATTTAGCTACATTTAACATCCGTACGTGTCTCCAACTATTTCCCTAGAATAACACACATTACCCACATCTGTACTGCTCTCTGATCCTAAGCTTACATACAATTTAGACCCGAAGCTTCTGTCAAAGGAAACATGTGTTCGCTCACGACTTTAAGAGACCTAAAAGGTTTCCATCGACACGGTTATCAGGCATATTTATTTGTGCCCAGATACATAATTAGTGTTCACAAAGCTGCATGTGTGTAGGCGTCCCACCTACGATGTAGCTATAGCTATGAATACAGCTAAGCCCCACTATAGACAGGTACCTACAGATAGCTCTTAAGTAGCTCTTTACATCTATTACATCGTCTAGTTCCACATCAACCAGTACGGAGGCTTATTCCCATTGGAAAGCGGCCTCTGCTGCTATAGCATTATTTGAAAAATGAGTATGAAGCGGGGAAAAAATCAACTAAAGAAATTTATTTCATGTTAAGTTTTATTTCCTCCTTGGATGATTTACGTTGAGGTTTTTTTAGAGCAAAGTTTGAATAGCAGCTTCCCTCCAAGTCTTCTTTTTCATATGGCGGCCTCCTGAAAACGGTTACAGGAGGAGAGCGAAGAGAGAGAGAGAGAGAGAGAGAGAGAAGAAGGAAAAAAATCGTATTTGATTTCTTTTTCCCCGTTGGCTCAGAGCTTATAAGTTTTAAGTGGGAAAGTTCATAGAAGTACATTCATGTCAGAGAGAAGCAATCGTGCGTCAAATGTTGGCCAGGAAATAAGGCAGTAAGAACGATATTATTATTATGTATAGAGCACCTATGTATATGTACAGACCCACACAGACACACACACACTGGGTTTTTGTCAAGGCGTAGAGTAAGAGACAGGACGATCAATATCCCAGACGGCTTTTACCGTTCATAAATAAGGGGCGTGTCGTGTATTTATCACATTAAACCGGTATTAACTTTGTAGTGCGTACACCGGGAGAACTTTCCTTCTTAAAAACTTGTAAGTATGTAGACCTGTATGCACATCCGCTCTGTACCAGTCAAGGAGTGTATTAGTGAAGGCTCTAGGAGCCGGATAGTGCGGGCACAGATAGAAGCTACCTACTCTATGCTGGAGTGGAGCTTGTCTACTCGCACTGGCATGTTTCCTGAAGGTGCATGTTGAGACAGAAATTGAAAAGAAAGCATTATAATCTGTAGCCCCACTCCGCCACAGTTTACTACCGACACATTGTTGGACATTAGTTATATTTTCCCGTGGAATGTGGGACACAGAGAACTCGAGCCACGCTACAGCAGCTCTTTTCTAGCTTGTCTTTGGACTTTCCCTTGCTTACACTGCACACTGTAGCAGTACCTACGCAAGTGTACGACAAGGCCCTTGCAATCCTCACAGTTGACTCAATTATCTCCCTAACGTCCGAACGAATGTTCCAGAAACATAAGCACTGTACGAACATGAGCCAGGCTGTAAGTTTGAATGGAAATAATGATGAATTTTTGTTTGGGAAGAAGAAAACAAAGGTTGCCGATGAGACTGTGACTTTGTCTGGAGTTGCTCTGGAATGTTCATGTGGTGCTTGGGTATATAGGCATCTATCTCTGTAGGTCTGTTCGTCCTGGCGTGCACAGTTCACCCACTAAAGTGCGTCATGTGTGAGTAAGTAATGGTGAAGGACGGAGGGTAAATCATTCTCGGGACATAGACTCTATAAATACGTCATAAATATAGTTACCTTTATGGTCTAATCCCTCTCGGCTGTTATCACCGGATATAATAATCGGTGCCGAAACACAGGGTTCCTGGCTCTCGAAACTAACGAATTATATCCTCTTCCCGTCCCCATACACACTCGCCTTAATATCTTCACGAAGGAAATTATGGTACTTATGCTAAATTCTCGGTCAAGCAGAACTGAATAATTTATACTGAGGAGGAATGGATTTCAAGGGGGGGCGGCGGAGGACGGGAAGAAGGGCGGGGGCCGCTCCACAACTGTATTATTAGGTGTACGAGCTCATGTACATAGTAGGACTAGAAGTGTAGATTCTAATGATGTACGGGAAGCATACTGACTCAGGGAAATGACATTATATTTTATCACACTGTTGAGCACTAATAGTAAGCACTCTAGCCTCCTTAAGTAACTTGACGTAATGGTACGGATGCAATGGACTTTCCCTTAATTTTTTTCTTTCTTGGCTGCGTCATTTGTGTGATATTCTCATTATTGTGACTATGTACTTGCAGGTCTGGACTCCGGGAGAATCCGGGCAATGCCAAAGTTCATTACAATTATGCTAATCTTCAAAAGGATTTGGGGAACACTGAGATGGCTGTGAAGCACTACAAAATTGCTATCAGGTTTCTTACCTTATTTACGTGTCAATCATCATTTTTATATTTATACATATATATTTTTCCCCATCCTACCGTCTTCTTCCCCCCCCTCCTTCTTCCTTTCCCAATGTCTATAAACCTTGAAAAGTTGATGTAGTTTGATACGTATATTACGAGAAGCTATTGATAGCTACTCGTTTTTTTCTCTTCTTCTACATGTCTCTTTCTCTGACATATTTTCTCAAGTGAAAGTCTTCATCTTTCCAAGAGCTCTGTCAATCCAACTGACAACCTCCATTTACATCAGCAATCTTGTCATCATACTTTTTTAGGGCTCTCAAAATATTTTATTTTCATAGTTTCATTCATAGTACATGGAACATGCGGGGCCAAGGAAGGTTTATATTATATATGTAGCAGGCACGTAGGCATTTGAGATAGAACATAATCAAGTATCTACAGACGAGCTAGTTGATTTTGATTAAAAGTGTTTTTCTCTGGGTTTATTCCATTTTACCAGATAAAAACTGTCAAGTGCATGCATACCTCATTGAATATTTATTCTCTACCCGTATTTTATTAATTTGAACACGACAATGTGACAGGTAGGCAGGCAGGCGGGCAGACAGACAGACACTCAAGTTCACGGTTTAGTTTTACTTTTATTTCCTTTTATGGATATAGTGATTTAGAATCAGCCCTCATATTCTCATTCTTATAAGTAGGACGGCCTTTCACTTATTTTTTTCAAATATTTTATTACGGTGAAATAGTATCGAAATCAAATTTATTCTTGATCCTATTATATTTGAGTAGAGTTCCATGAAAACACCTACAGTACTGAGGAACGAACTGCGGGAGGGAGGGGGGGGGGGCTGCTCCATGACTCATTAATTCCCAATATTTAATGGTTTTCCTTTTTCTTCAATAAATTTATTTCCTTATATAAAATACTATATGAATGGACTGGTGAAAGGTTGAATTGATTGAAAATTTCAAAGATTAGAATTCCAGGGATGACTCCGCGTGTGATACAAGAGATTTATTTAATCAGTTGAAGGTGCAGAGTTTAGATCCCAATTCCCTACCTCGCCCGTCCTCAGAGTCCTGACAGAGTAACTTTCTTTTCCAAGTTTTTTTTACCTCCTTGTGTCAGTAGTCAGTGGAAGGCAGGCACATAAGAAAGGAGGTAGACGGAGTGGGACGGTGAGGTAGGGAGAGTGGTGAAAAGGTGAAGTATGTAATGTATGAAGCTAATCGTAAGTAAAATAAACGTATTTGAAAAAAAAGTACTCATGAAATGGGTAAAGAAATTTACTAAATGAAATTGAATCCTTTGCATCGATGGCTGGTGGAGTAAGTTAAAGTTTACGAATAGTATTTTGATCGCATTCAATAAAGTCTCAATTCAATTTCGTGAGGTGAGTCAGACGTGAGTAAAATCCCCTGTGGTAGAGCTTTCCCATTTTATTCGACTTGACGACAGTGGGTAGTGTCTGCAGGTAATGTAGGTGCTCACTTCATACGCTCTCAGCCTCTCTCTATAGATCACATCTTGGTATACATATACATGTGCCTCTTAAGCAACGCTACATAGGGTGGAAAGTCTGTTGGAGGACCTTTCAAATATTACGTGACCTGATTTCAACTGAAAAAAAGAACAACTATCCATCTAAACGCTATCAAAGTATCAAATCACTATAATTTCTTTTAAAAAGAAAACCAAAATATTTATTTGACCTTTTCAAAACCGTAATATCTAGTTTTAAATCTTTTTTAAAATGATAATTTCTAGTTTTGACCTTATAAAACACGTCAATTTCTTGTTTTCACCTTTTTGAAAGTTTTGCTTACTAATTTTGAACGCTTGGAAAACTGTTAATTTCTAGTTGTGACCTTTTTGAAAAAGATAATATGTAGAATGAACACTTTTGTAAAACATTCTTTTAAAGTTTCGAGTAGGTCTTAAACTGTGAAAAACAATATTCCTCGTGTTTCTTCATTCAAATATCAATGTAAAAAAATCCTACAAGTATGTATGTCAAGGTAATAAATGGAAGGCCCCGCCCTTTCCCAATATCTAACGGTAAGTACAGCCATACGGAGAGAATTTGTTAGGTGCTCATGTAGATGTAACGGGAGTGGAGCACGAGGGGCAATAGGCGTATGGAGTGAAAGTAGCACGGGATGTTGATGTGAGTTGAAGTTGAAGACGCAATAGTTAGTAATAGTAGTGAGCCAAGGACAAGGGAATAATAATAACGTATACGCTTACACTTGCTGACACTGCACTACACGGTAAGTTGGCGCTATTTGCTAAAAAGTGAAAGCGTGCATGTACCTATACATAGAGCTAGACTGGGCTGGGGCATTAGAAGGAGTAGTTAGGCAGCCCTTGTGGACTGTTGGAGAGGAAGGAGAGGATTGCAGGGACAGGGACTGAAGGTGGAGAGAATATTGGAGAATCCGAACAAGTTTGATGCTGTAAATGATGAGGACGGTTGACGGTGGATGCGGGGAAATGGTGGATCGGAGAAAGGAAATGGTGAAAGTGGAGTGAATGGGGAGAAGACAGACAGACAGAGAGTGAGAGAGAAAGACAAGATGAAGATAATAAGAGTAATATAGTGTAATGTCATTACTTACAGTCATCGCCCCAAATGATCATTTACAACCTTGTTATGGGAGGTGATCAGTCGGGGCTCTTTGTTGTTCCTTATTGATGTGTGAATGCGATGTGATGTGTTACAGCTTGTGGCCTGACTATGCAAGTGCTCATAACAACCTGGGTGCATTGTCAGAAGATCTGTCTGCTGCTGAGAATTGCTTTTTGAGGGCCATCCAAGCGAATCCTCAACACAATGGAGCTCATTTCAATCTTGGAGTCATTTACATGTATGTCATCTCTTCAAACAATCTTTTCACGAGTACCATACATTTTAATCTAGTCACCACTTCCCTCCAAATATTCATATTGCAGTCATCACCGCGTCCTCAAGTAACCCTATAGGCCTACCTACCCATCTGCAGAGCACAGAACTTTCCCTACCTCTCAATACACTCATTCAATTCATCTCCCGCACCCTATCCTTCTGTCTCCCCATGACTTTCTCCCACACACTCGTGTCTCTCTTTCTCCCTCTCTCTCTTTCTGTCCCGCAGATACTCTTGTGACTCTGGTTTACATTTCCAAGCGGATGCATGAAATTACGTGCGTGTGTGTGTACTGGTGACTTGTGTTACTTGTGTATGTAGAATCATTCTCGTCATTTCAAGTAACACAGGGCTCTTGATTTTCCTATTTCCATGACGAGGCAGTGCCAAATACGCACAATCTACTGAATAGTTGAATGACTCCCGTTAAAACTAATTTCATGGACACAAAGTTTTATTCATAGCTACATATATGTAATAATAATATACGCTCCTCCTGACTTATGTTATGAACCCACCGTCATAATTATGGCTCATGATCAAAAATATTTTGAGCCCCGAGAATATGAAAATATATATATATATATATTCATTGCAAATTTTGTAACCTTTTCCCCTTTGTCTCGGTGACGGAGCTGTTTTTCCCTGTCTCATCAACTGGAAACTCAATTTAATTTTAGAGCAATTAGTACTTGTGCATACATATATCTACATACATGACGAATAATAAGTGAAGTCTAAGAATATACGTAGATCCTTGTGAAAGCCGAGTACCTAAGTGCTTCGTCCTACGACTTCCTTGTCAATGAGCCACCTAATTGGGAGAAATTCATATTACAATGTATGTATGTAGTTCTATTTTACATTATCTTAGTATTTTTTTGTAATTTTTAGGACTGCCATTATGAGCTGCTGTGACCTCGTTTTAATTAGACATAATAACATCCAATAATGCACTGAGTATATGGCTGAGCCACTTCAATTGAATTTAATTTAGTGGTTTAGGCGTGACATTCTTAGATGTAAAATGAGATACGGCCTAGATTCAAAGAGCTTCGGTTTCCTATACCTTTAACCTTATTCAAGTTTAATTACACTTTCATAGTTTCAATATGTCGTAGGCCTCAATCGAATCCGTCCACTGTGACTTCTGTCTAGCGTATCTGTAGTTGGGCAGATCCAAAATGTTTTTCTTCTATTTTTGGAAAAGTATGGACCTAATTTCATGGCAGAGTCTCAGTCCGAACGTCTTCGCGTGAGGTTGTAAATCTCACGAGCTGCCGATCGGACGGGGACTCTGTCTTGTCGA
>JAQFZC010001251.1:0-32461 GCA_034695205.1 Dicyrtoma fusca
CTAAAATTGTGTCCTCTAAAATCTTGTCAAATGAAAGAAGTCACAAAAGTCAGGAAATTCCAAATGGGCTCTAAATGTGCACATGCCAAAAGCTAAAATATTTCGATGCAAATCAGGGTTTTATAGATGGTCCAAAGTATTGTTTTATAGTTTTACATACTTTATCGACAAACGATTTCACTTTGGGTTTCGGGACAAGATACATACTTAAGCGTCAAACAAAAATTTTGGTTCCGAAACCTTACCTTTTATCAATTTTTTCACAAAACGTAACCAAAACCGAAATCTGTATTGCATAATTAAGCAGATAATAGCTACGAATACCGCCGGCTTATCGAAGAGCAATAATTATATTTTTTATAATATATATAAGTATATTATAAGTATAATATAAGTTTATTAAAAATATTAGTACGATTCTTTTGTCGAATTAAATTATGCAATATAATACATAAAACACCGTTCTAGTGACCACACCCACACCCATTTTAGGAATCCTTCATATACCTATTGGACCGAACGTTACTAATAGTTGAAAAATCGAATACTACCTGGCATCTTCTTGATTGAGATGAATAGAGCACTCGTGGGGATTAAAATACACGATGTGGATTATCCCAGGCCCCAGACTATTAAGATAGCTCATCTAGAGCATTCTGAGTCAGGATTTCTGACTTATTAGTTTAACTTTTAAATTGCCATTTTTTTGCCCCCAGATAACTTGCTACCATTTTGGACGGAGTACGTTTAAGTATCTGCATAGCGAAATAGTTGGAGTACTATCGTTTCCTAAGATATATCCAGTTGAAATAGTATACCCGTTTAAGTCACAGAACATAGGAAAGCGGTGACTAGTTTACAGGTGACCAATTTACAGGTGGCCAGTTTACAGGTGACTAGTTTACAGGTGACGAGTCGCGGAGTGACGAACCGAGGTAACACCAACTTAAACTAGTAATCAGAGTACTTGAAAATTACTTTTTTCAGCATTTTTATTATATATTGTTTTAAATCAGGAGTCAGGATAATGAATAAATCACATTATAGATTTGGCCAGATTATTAAAATGTTTTTGGGAGCAATTGTATACTTCAGTCTAAAAGCAGCATAAAAGTGAGCACCTATACGATGAATACATGCCTTGTATTGTTGGTATTATGATATTATGAATAAACGTGTAAACTTATAAACTGAAGCTTCCCTAGCGGAAGATTTCCGATAAATGTAAACTTGCTGAGAATGCACGGGACCTACTTTAAATCAAGTAAAATGATGTGTGTAATTACAATAAAAAGTACAAAAGGTTACAAATGTATTTAGTTTAGTTAGGTACATACGTTGTTAGAATTGACCAGAAGGTGGAACACAATGACTTACCTAATAAAATTGTAAAATCATAAATTATTTCAGAATAAGCATACGATTAGTAATTTATATGTTTACTTTGTCTAGACCTGAAATTAAACCGCACACTAACACAAAAGCTGACTAGTGGGTTACATTGTGATAACCCGACTGCCTCGGTTAGTCATTCTCTCTGTTTTGTGGCTTATGTAGATGTGTGTGACAATTGCATCATCTTGTATTGTACCATATAGTGGAACACCCGGTGTGAGTGTGCTTCAAAGCTATTGGCAAAGTATTAAGTTTAAAATACACGTAGGTAGTAGGTAGACGTTTAAGTACAACGCAATGAACGCAACAAATGTCGATATCCTTTGCCTAAAAGAACAAAGGTTGGCCAAATCTGCAATTGTGTATAAATAATGATTATTGCTGTGTCAAAACTATGTTTACATTTTTATTTTGCAAATATAATGCCGAGCTTAGTGCTTACGCAGTAAATCGTCTACAACTCTGAATAAACGACGCAATAATTGATCTGGATTAAATGCACTGATGTATGTACTACGGCTTTTTTTGAATGATGCAGCTGCTTTCGCGTATTATGTTGTTCTCGTTTAGAATTGTTTTTGTCCATAATACATTTGGACATGCAACAATATTTGTTCGTCTACGTATTTATTGGATGCGCATGCAGTTCGAGCAGTTAAATGCTATTTCTTATTAGCATTGCAGCCGAAAGGCGGAGCGCTTCCCTCACGGACATGGGATCACCGGATCAGCTTCGGCAAGTAACATGAATCCCTCACAATGAGATTAATAATGTGTGTCTGAGTCGGTAATTGACTTGCATGGAATATACGTCATCAACTGGGTTTCCTTGTCAAATCCACGTGCTGGTATTTCCTATTGAGGAGATGAAGATAATGCTATTGAAACTTGATTTAAGATCTATTTGACTTTGTAGTATCCTTAAGGTGTACGAATAGAACTTCCTAAGACCTTGCTGCGTTGTTGCTTGAATGAATATTTTCCTTATTTCCTCAAGCAAAATGAGAAAAGGTGTACAAGTTGTGTCTGATTTTTTTTTATTATCCTACTTTTTATCGAAGAAAGTAATTTTATATTTACAACAACTGCTTTGCTGATAGCTGATAGCTCAGAATGATACTGTCATCACTGTATACACATATTTTCCTTATGTTTCCTACTACTGAATATACACATCCTCACCAAAACATGCAAACGTACATATCATTTAACTAGGTATATAAGTTAGGTATATTATGTTATGTTAGGTTAGAATGCCGGACAAAATCCCCCAGACAAAATACCCCTGGACAATATACCATCAATGCTTATGATGGACGAAATACTCCCATCAGGTACATATTTGGAATTTGGAATTGTAATAAAAAATAAAACTGTGACTCAATTTTTAAGCAACGAAATGAATCTTAGGAGATTCACATAAGACGTGTATACTTTCTGTTCGTGTTGATATATTTATGGTTCAATTTAAAATAACTCTGCACAATGAAATTACTCTGATTATTAATTAAGATCATCTTAAAAAAGTAACTAAATATTAACAAAATACATCTAATTAACATACAATCATGCGGAAATAGGAGAGTCGATCACGACTATTATTGTGTACCGTTACTACGTTCAGTTTTTATGCAAATTCCAATTACTAATACAAGTTAGTTACCAAGCCTTTTTTCTTAGCCTAAAGCTAGAAAAATACGTTTTTAATCTAGAAAACGAAATGCATTCCTATAAATACATACATAGGTACCACGTAAAAATAAAAAATGAATGTTCTATCTCAAAAGCCAAAAACGTTCAGTTATACTAGTACCACTTTGTTAGACAAAAACTGAAAGGTTCTGTACTTTTTAAAACCAAGCAAAATAATAAAAATGTGTTGACTCGAAGATTGAATAAAGAATACTGAACTCTAATGGTTATAGTGTTATTGGTTGTGTGGTTGTAAGAATATTTTACGAACTAAAAGGGTATGATGCAGATGAGCGTGATTTGGGTAGTTGCCATTTAAAATTTATGCATAAGCGTTTACATATATCTTTATCAAATGTTTTCATTTGCATTATATGCAGATGTAACATTAAAATAATATTAAAACAAGATAACCGAATTCATCAAAAGCATTGTTTTTTTCTGCGATAAATTCGGTCTATGATTACCTGAGAGCGTGAGTGTATTTTGTCCAAGTTGGGCATTAGGGGTATTTTTCCGAGAGAAATTCAGCCTTTTACCTGATGTAATCCATTATGATGAGATCCACATTTAGCCCATGTTAAAATTCCCGATCCTATGAAGTAACCCATCTGGAACACATCTGGTTCCCATCATTATGATGCATTCTAACCCATCAAAATGATGCGTTTTTAACTATTATAAATGGCTTCACTTTTTTTAGGATGCGATCCAGTTGTGGTGATTTGGTAGAGTGTATTTACTGTATTTATTTTTATTTTTCCTATGCCTACGATCCCACTTTATGTTGATGCTATATTTCAATGATTTTAGTGTTCATCTGTCTGCTTGCACTCATAAATCCTCAAGATTTCATTCTTATGAGTTACGAGAGTGCTGTAATAAAGCAATAATAATGAAAACCAGACAAGTGCGTTTGTACAATGCTCTAGTGTACGCCTTTTCATTTCATGTGGTTTCTTTAACTATTATCCGCAAGCAAGCAAAGGCAAACAGTGTGTTGTGTTGACTGTTTATGCCGAAACTAAAAACACGCTGTAGAGGAAGATCATTTTGTTATTAACATGTAATTATTTAATTATTTTGTGAAAACGACGTACATTTTCCTATCGTAATAACTTTTAGACAAGCCAGCATATTAGACTTGCTTTAATACATTGGGATTTCGTGATTTTAATCGTGATCATCGCACCATCCCTTTTCTTTTCTCTCGCTCCAGCTTAACAGCTTAAGTTTACACATAAATGTATGTACAAGTACATACATATGTACTACATACGTGCAGTCACGTCAAAAAGGGAAGAGAGGCCCTGTACAGCCGCTTGCACAAATCTACTACATATCTCAGTTAATTGTCAATAAAGTGCGATCATATTATATTATTAAGATGATTAAAAATTAAAAGCTCTGATTCTACATTTGCTTTCGACTATTTTATGATGCTTAGCACAGCACAGTAACAGATTTCCCTATCACACTAAATTACACGGTACTAATGTGATGTGAGTGAACAGTACTTACGCAGACTAGTAAGTATACTGAGTACAATGCAAATGGAATAAGGATTCACTAGTCAGTGAGTTCATGTTGCGTAATTTTTAATGAGCTTCTATTTTCTTTTTATTTAATGATTGCATGAGCATTATTAATATTTTTGATTACAGCTTATAGTCATATGTACACTGTACTTATACCTGCGAACATAATTTATAAATAATAATAGAATAATAAAAAACAAATTCCCGTTCGTCTCTTATGAAATAGCATCTATACTTTGATAATAGAAACAAGGTACGGCAGATGCAGTTTCCGAGTTAGGAGTGCTAGTATGTACTTATGTAGTAGGAAGTGGTAAAAAAAAATATTATTATATTTTTACCATATTTTATTTTTTCCAGCATCATGAACCCCTTCGGGTTCATGGGTCTAGTTTTTTCAGACAAGAAAAGTATAGTATATGACTCACTTTATGGCTTCGAATCCAATTTATAATTTTCCATGACTGAACAAAGGAATTTACAACTTTTATTTGCGTTCGACAGCAAGCAACGCTTGCTTTTTTCTGCCATGCCGGCGTGATTTTCATCCATCGATTCTACCCAACAACCCAACGCAATGGATTCAAACGTACCTAAGTAATAAAGTGCATAAAGATGTATTTAAATCCCTTTTTTACGAAGAGAGTGCGGCAGGGCTAAAGAATCGAGCCAAGGAACAGAAAAATATTAAACAACCTCAACACAGTCAGTACAATAGCATTGTTATTCAAATGAAGTCTGTGATAATTGTCAAGAGTGGAACCAAATGGAGACAAACTGTTGCTGCCTCTGCTACATTATATTTGGTTTGCATTGGGAGGATAAAGTTTTTCCTTTTGTCACAAAGATCATTGCTACATATTTTATTCTACAAAGGCTACAAAGTACACAAATATATATAACATTTTAGTTTGAATTTTCTATATCAGGGCTTTTGTGGTCGATGTCTTTGTGTCGTTTTGGTTTGATTTGGTTTGGTTTTGGCTTTTAAGTTTATTTATGAGCACACAAGCACAGTTGCAGGCTGAAACTACAAGGAACCAAGGATATGTAAATATGAAGCAATAATAGAAGCAGTAAAATACCTAAGATAAAATACATAGATTAGTCGTTAAAAAAGGTGTTTTAAAGCTGTTGCTCTGGGGGACTGATGAGCATTGACATGGAATTAATATTGTCTTTATCTGCTTCGTCTGTAATACGTAGTTATAGCACTCTTAGTAGCAGTTTATACTACTTTATACGATGTCGATGACAAAATTTGTGGTAGCAATTCATTTGAATTGAAAACGTTGATTTGTAAACGCGGAAGTGAAGTGCTTTACTTTATTTTTTTATTTGATTTGTGGGATCATCCTATAGTACGCAATACATACAATAATTATTATACACGTTGATATATTTGATGTGCAATCAGTGAATTATTTCAATGTATATATTTGCAAAATGGTAAAGGACAATAAATATTAAAGGTGGTACAGGAACATTTACAGATTTTGCAAAATAATGGGCGGGATATGAGTACATGTGTAAAAAAAAACGTGATAACGACAGATGATCGTAATAATAAAATTATAGATGGGTGAAGTGGGAAAGGTAGGCTATCATATCATCACACTAGCTCTAACTGTACTCTATTCTATAGGACTTGTAGAGTCATTCCGATTCGCAATTCGCAAAATCATTTATGCATGAAAAATTATTAAATCTTATCAAGGAATATTAAACAAATATATGTATCTGTATTATATTAGCTCTGTTTAAACACGTATACCTTTCCTTTTGAGATCAATCAACTGTGTCAACCCATCATTCTGAGGTTAGTGTTAAGCGTTATCTGTAGTACGGAGCAAAAAAAAATAAAATAATAATTCCTCTGTTCATAGATGCCACAATGTAATACATACTTAACTAGCCAGCAACCAAAATCCATAAAAATGTTAAAAGTATAAAATTCTATTCTTACGACAGCTTCATAAATATTTCCTTTTCTAATTTCCACGGAGCCATTTAACCAGATTTTCTTCAGCTTATCGACGTCCACTAACGGCACTAATAGCTGCTCTGTAGTTGTATTACATCGATTGTCCATCAAAGGAGTTTAGGATTCTGAAAATTAGAGTAAATAAATACACATTGCGACAAAAGGATGCTATCAGTTCCATATTATTAGAGATACATAGTTGCGTCAGTCCCAATCCAAACAGTTTGGTTAAATAAATAGTGCAGGAAAATGTTTATTATGAAAAACACGACCTGAAGACTGCTTATATGTTGTATGTTATGTTCCTTAATATCCTTAATGCCTTAGTTTTGGTTTTTGGTTCTTCAATGATACCCTGAGAGAAAAAAAAACAACAACACATAAACCTAATTTATATACTCAAGTAAGTACGAACGAACGGGTATTTTTTTCACTACATAGAAAATGTAAACGCAAATTTAGTGTTTTTGCTCAGTTGATTTGTTTAAGTTAGTTATTTATGCAAAGTTCATCGATGACTGCCTCTGATTACTGAGGTGACACATTCATGATAACATGACCGCGCAATCAGAACAGAAAACTCTTAACCCCGTACTTGAAAAGAATACGTAGTAGTAGAGCCATATATACGGAAGTACTTGAGTTCTTCCTTTGAATTTGAAAATCTGCTTTAAACTGACAAGTCGAGTTATAGAAGAGTCGATGCTAGTTAACATTCAAATTTCCAGTTCAAACCATTTCAAACTGATTTATCTCTGTCAGTTTTAGAATGCATCCTGGCACTTCCCATCTACTAGTCTATGTGCTGTAGGTCTCTTCACTTAAAGATAAATTAATAAGCTATCATCATCTATGCTATATTCTATTTGCCATACTATGACGTGGTCTGGTCTGGTCATGCACATCTAGTTGCTAGTGCACACAATTTCAAGTAGAGACACATTATCTCCATAAAATATTATTATTGTATTGTATTATTTTTACCAATAATTTCCTAGTCACTGAACTATTTACATCAAATTAAATTAAGCACACAATATTTAAAATCAATATTTCCTAGTATCACAAGAAAGTGCGCAGCAACAAAATAGATCTGTAAATATGTACCCGCCGAACCCGACGAACTCTCAACGAAAAATCTAGTTTTTAGTTTTTAGCTCATTCCTTGATACTTCGGTGGCACCTGTTTGTTAGCATAGCTTGCTTAGTGTTGGAAATTGAAACTTGTTATTAATATGAAATGAATATACGAAATAATTAATGTGTAATTACTAATTACTAGACTAGATTAGTATTTACTAGATTGGAAGTGAAGGAGGTTGAGTAGATTGTAGATTTCCGTTCTGTTCCCGCATTTTAGCTTTAAAATTATTTACAAAGGAAGAGTGTAATCATAATAATATTCTGTGGCGTAAGTATTCACTCTTGTACTTAATGTACTTACGATAGTTTATGACCACATGATCGTAATCAAAGTCATTGCCAGTGGAAGTAAACTCAAGTTTTGTTGTTTATGAGTTTTAAAGTTTGAACTCACTCGCTACAATAATTCTCTGTGGGGATGTCATGTTATTGGCAAGTGTCAAGAGTGTTGTTGCTGTAGAAAGTGGTATTATCATCATCTCTCCAAAATATGTAAATGTACCCAGCTATCAATAATGCAGTTTCACTCCTAGTACATCCTTGTAGATACTCATGAATGACGCTATGCAAATATGCAAACTTGATACCAATCACGTAGCTAGTATCTCGGAAATAAACACTATTAACGTTAAATGCAGTGGGATTGTGGGATGTATAGAATACATAGGTATCGGAATGGAGACGAACAAGATGGAGACTATCATCTTATAACTTATAATCTTATTCCATTATTGTTGATCTCTTGCAGTCTTGAGCTTTCTAGTTCCAAAGTTCGAGTTTGAGATTTTACATAAATACATAGGTATGCATTTCTGGGCTTGGGCTACATTTTTATACTAGTTACATACAACGGTATCCAGTTGCTGCCAGGACGGAAATATCTAATAAAAATATACAGGATTAAGAATAATAAGATACTTCGCTAGATTATATTATAGACAATCAAAATATACCTAGGTAGATAGGTACTCTATTTTTTTAACTACTTGTGTAGGTACACCCATTCATAATTCATAAATAGCGTCTGACAGTAGGGAGTAGGGAGTTGGTCGTAACGTAGCACGGAGGTCATATGGGATTTTATTTTCAAAAAGTTGTTAAATTCCATCAATTTTGAGCTGATCAACTAAGAGCTGTATAGATACTGCTGACTTGGCTGCCTCTACAATTTCTATTTCAACTGGAATTGGAAATTGGAACCCATGCTTCAGTCTCGACAAGGTGTTTGATCTTAAGAATGTATCCCAAAATGTATGCTAGTGCGGCTAATTTTATCCCTAACACCTTTGTCTGTAGGTGATTGTAACAAAATGCTAATTCGGAATATTCTGGAGATAATAGTTTCCTCCTAGAGCAGGCTTCCTACGACGTAGATTTCGTTCATGACTGATGAATGCATACGCAGGCACAGAAGTATGTAGTGGGCATAAATTAGCAAAAGGATAAAAAATAAATAATTACATATGTCTACATTTGGAAGTAATGAACGGCTATAGCCTCTGTTTGGTGCTTTAAAAATAAAACTACAACAACTGTTTTTTAAACAATGCAGGCTGCAAGGAGTAGTTCGTAGTGTACGTTATCTGCATTCAATTAATTCCAGCTGCTCCCCTGCTTAGAAATAATCGTGCCTAATTATTTGTTGGACAATAAATTATGTTTTTCCTTTCAGTTCAGTTAGTTCCTTTCAGTTGGTTCATCGTTCATGCTAAATATGCTTGCCAAAGCAAAGGAGAGTACCTACGTACGTGTGTGTGGTGGGACTTGGATTGTGTGTTACAAAGCTAAACACTATACTGACAGTCAACAACACTTTTCAGCTCATTGCTCATTGTTTCTTTGTGTTTCAATGACCCGAGATGTTATTGAAACTACTGTAGGAATATAGATCCAAATTTAATCCTCCGATTCCAATGGGATTTAAAGATTGGCAGAATTTTGCATAGAGGCTCAAAACAAATCTTGTTAACTACAGATTAAATGCATGGTGGATGGCAATGATGGCATCATAAGCACTGCCTTCGTCTTCAGTTTCTCTGTCAACTTTTGGTTTGTTGTGCATCCGTACTTTACCATTCAATCTCCAACTTGGTACCTTACTGCCACTAGTTAGTGTATAAAGAGCTGACATGATTCCATTGTTATGAATGTACTTAATTCCAAATAGGATTATGTAAGTGCTATGTAATTTAGTTTGTTTTTTTTTTGCGCATGCGATCTTTATGTAATATTGTTGTGTTAAGCAAGGGTCGTAAAGGCAGTGTCAAAATACTCTAGAAAAATAATTTGCAATAATATAGTGTATATATGTATTTATTGATTTTATTCGTGTCAAACAGAAAGGCTTTTGGTTCACATAATTACATAATGAATGTTTTGATGGTCGGGTTAAAAATGCGTTCCCTTTTAGGCTTTTAACTGAGGCCTTTTATTTTAATGTCAGTGAGAGTTTTATATCTATTTTTACTCCACTCGTAATCAAATGACTATGACTGTGCTAGTAAATATAGAGGTAGGTATATATATATATGTGTGTAAGTATTCGCTTTGTTGTCAAATGACTCACAGTCGTTGTCGTTACACTTTACACCCGACTTCAACGTACATTACGCACCAACCACTTAAACTAGGCTCCTACTTATGAATTTACGAGTCAGTTCTATGGCCTCTAGCCTTTTGTTTTGTTCCGATGACATATAGGTGGAAATTATAGGACATTTATGCGTTAAAGGAGTAACTACAGTATTACATACCTACATAGATATATTTTTCTCCAGCATTGCATAATCAATAATAATACCTACATAGCATGTAGCCAATTCAATGCTGCCAGGCCAAGATGATTTTAATAAAGTTGTTAAACCCAAGCAAGTAGTGGTTGCCTATAGTTGTGTGTGTGTGTGTGATTATATTATGATTGTATCTACTTCATCAAATTGAATAAATTTCACTTGACGACTTGATTGATCCATGTAACATGTAATTTAACTTTGTGGCTCCATATAATTATTACAACTTACCAATGTTCGTAGCACATACGTGTTGTATGTATTAGGTATGTAGGTATATCCATTTAGAATGTGGACATATATATGGGTCTATATTGTATTTTATAATTATAATCAACATTCTGAGACACAATCATCAATTATGAATTATGCACTAATGACAAGGCCAACTGCAAGATCTAGTTTGCTCTTAATTATGATTACACTATACAAAATCAAAGCTTGAACACAGAACACAGAAGACTCATAATTTATTCCTTTGTTATACAACAATGGATGTAAATAACTAAGACTTCACAACACGAACGAAGGTATTTTTATAATATTTCAAAATATGTTTTCAAGAATATGTATTAATAATTTTAGTAGTTTTCCGTGAAATACAGAATGCGTCCTCATCCGAATTGCTTTAAGGAAAACTCTTCAAATTCGTTAGATCAGCCAGATTTAGATTTAGAGTTAGATGCCAGTCGTGCTAGGGAATAAGTGAACGTTTTGTCGTTTCTGGTTTCCTCTAAAATCAAATACACCTAGGCTAGGTACGGATATAATTATCGTCAGGTGACAGACAAATGGTTAGACCCAACAACACCCAACCCACGGTCCTACAATAGATAGTAGATTTAGTACCAGTAAAAGCTAAACTAACTCTTAGTATAATACGAGTATTAAAAATGGTTGTTGCTATTGAGCACTTATTAAAAATGGAGTTGGGAGTGTGGCAATGACAAAATTTAAATTAGGTTCAAAAAAAGAGATTACAGGTATGTACGTAGGTACATAAGTCTAATTGCATATTCGGAAGTCACTTCGACAAAGTAATAATAATAGGTAAGTTTGCGTAGCCTACTCAACTACAACTAACAACTAAAGGCAGAATCAGACACCCAATAATATAAATACCTGTATCTGTATAAAATAATAATAATATTTATGTTACTACAGTAATTGTGTGCGTTTATTGCATGTGGACTAACGATATGAAAGGTAATTGTAATTATGGACACATTACATAGTTTAATTACACACCTGTCGAACCTACATACGTATAGGCACAGGCTGTAACTGTAGATCAACTCATAATATCTCAATATACTTAATAATATGCTAAAATATGAGCACTTCTCTGTTCCTCGAGCTTTGTCTTTGTCTGTTTCTGCTATGCTCTACTGTGTCAATAAGGAAGTGTAATTATGGACTTTAGACTCATGCCAATGAGTTTATCCAGTCAGGGCCCAGTGTACTATAAAGGTACTGGTATAGTGTGTGGCATGTGTATGGGAATAGGACAGCTTAGCTGTGCGGTTAAAAAACGTTTGTAGACTTCTAATTTGAACTCTATAAATATAAATCCTGTCTACAGCCACTACAGCGTGTGTCAGAGTCACTGCGATGATCCCAACTGGTTTCATGTTTGTGAGTCAGTTTTCCAACATTCCTGGAATAGCATTGAAAATAATTCATTTAAAAACTTAATTTCAAACAGAATTCATTGAAAGTATTCAGTTAATTATAGAATAGAAATAGAATACCTTTTACCCTTCTTTGGATCAGCAGTTTCTCAATCAGGCTTTTGTTTACCAGTCTTTGTATTTAAAAATTTATTTACTACTTTGCTTTTTTTGCATAATTAGCTAATGCATTGTAAAATTGCAAAATACACTATAGATGCCACAGCGTACCAGTACCCCAGTAGAATATTATATCATCTCAATTTTATGTTACAATTCATCTGTTTCCTTTTCAAGGTAGTCGCCGATTGTCTATGCACATTACATTATAATGATTTTTTTTTTGTTTTGACTATTTATTGAGATTATTTAGCACATTGTAATCGTTCATGTGCGTCAATATTGTCACCATTCCATCGATTGTGTAGTAGATGGCTGGAATAACTCACCAATTATATCAACATTCAGAGAACGAAAAGACGCACGATGAGATTGTGTATAGTTTCAGCATGGAATGGGAATTGGAATGGGAATGACAAGTCCGTATGAAATGTCTTGGAATGAAATCACCGTCAATATATTTTTGACAAAGGAAATTATACGACAAGATGGAAAGTGCTATGGTAGGTACCTAAGGTAGGCAGCTTCATAATTCAGGGCATTCATCAGTCCGTATATACTTAATATAATACCTCCACAGTTGCCTGAGGCCATTGTAAACGGGGTTTTAATGTGAGCTCTTCAAGTATTTTTAAACTAGAATTGATAGTTTAAATGTAATTCCATGGAAGAGAGTTAATGTAGGTAGGTACGTCTATTTCTATGAGTTGGTGCCCATGCGGTGGGGCATCGTGTTCTAATGGGAATTTGATTTGTATGCATGCATTATTGTATTTATAAATCATACAAAGAATTTGAAACCTTCCTGGAAATACGTAGAAATGAACAATAATGTAAACGTTTGGATGTACCTACTATAGTAAATAGTGGCTTGGGCTGTGTAGTATAAGCATTTATCTGGAATTGGAGTCAACCGGGATGTTGCTCTACTATACACATGTAGGGAAATAATAGTGACATGACTTGAGGTAAACTTTCTCAATACCCCGAAGCCATGTCATTTAGATTTAGACAGTTTTTAAAACTATTATTAGAATATACTATTACAGTCATTTAAAGCTCAAAAGCTCAGACTTAGGAGCCATAGACACATACGAACTGACCCTTTTTTTTGTTGTTTGGTTGAAACATGGTCTCGACTGAAGACCGTGAAGACCCAGCTCAACTTCCATCAACTTCAACTTGGTTAAAAACTCCTGTCATTATAGTTCAAGGAGAGAGCACCCGAGCACCTCTTTTACCACCATCTCAACTTCACATTGACTAGAAAACGCATCGTATTCGTATTGAGTTCAAGAAAGTGTTACGTCGTCGTGCATAGAGTACTTGAAACGTTTGATAATATTTTTTAATAGTATGCAATAAACTGCGTGCTCAGGATCAGATTTTTACCATGTTGTTGATGTCACTGTGCTGTGGTCGTGGTTCAATTACAGTTTCAAAAGTAGAACTTGTATTATTCAATAATTACATTTATCCCATATAAACTACCATTATACTCTTCTGCCAGGGGATACAAAGTTTACGTATGTACGGAGGTAAAGTATAAAGTGTACTTACAGAGTGTATACGTAAAATATTTATTTTAAAATATCATTACAAATTCTGGTGTGTCACACTCTCGCGCTCTGTATTTATGTTGGAAGGTAGACTGGTAGTAGTATATATGTATGTAGGCCTAAACAATTACTATTACTGTAGCACACTCTGCGTCTGTCTGTCTGTATGCAATCCAGCATTACTATTAGTAATAATAATAATAATAATAATAATTAAATGCGACTCAAGTAAGTATAGTACGTATACATAGTAGAGGCAATAGGGGATTAAATGTGGTTAATTCGTTAGATTCATCATTACCACATAATTGTGAGATAAGCGAAAACTGCCTCGTAGAATATTTCATTGGGACACAGGGGACTTTTTAACTCACATTCTCATCCGTTGTAGTTGTAGGAATAAAAATTAAAAAAAAAAAAGAACCAACATAGACAAAAGATATTTTCGTCCGTATCAGACTCATCATGTTCACATCAGTTATTATTTCTTGTACAAGTTGGTGATTGTTTGCGTTGAGTCCACGTGAGTTGAGTAGTGCAGTTGGCCTATTTTTAAAAAAAAAATTTAATATTTATTTTCATTACTTTTACTATACAGTCAAAAGCGTACACACTTAATGTGTAGGTACTCCGCTGACGACGCACGAGGGTGACGATGGTGTGGTGATAGCGACGTGAATTTTTAAAGTGACGATATAGAATTTCATGTTAATCAAAATACTATATCTAATTACAAATTACTATTTTGTATTATGACTGGATTTCTCCATGTCGACATCCACCCAGTCGACGACACTCTGTCTCATTTTATTCCTGGAATTTACAAGCTTGTGTGTTGACATAGTCGGTGGACTGGTGTCGTTGTTCCTACGTTGAATATTTGTCTCAATAGCATAATAATTTAATATGAGAGTTTTAATTACTAACTTGTGTATTATTCTGTATGAACCTAACTTCAGAATCGAAATGGAGCCAATTAATAATTAACTGTAATAACGTGGAACGTTGAACGTGGAAGTGGATAACACCTTTTAGCATAAAAATAAAATCTACAATTTACACCGAAAGAAACTCAAACAAAATCCTCATATTTTGCCCACCGAAGATTTTCCTTTGTCGGTAAGATGTCACTTAATTAATTATTAGTATTCAATACATTATAATTATAATCAATATGAAATCGCTAACTAGCATAACCTTCGCTTTTCAGCTTTGCTTAGTGCGTGTAGGTGGTGTCACTCTCATGGAACTAGTTGTACGTATTAATCGCTTGTCAATTATTGTATCACCTAAAAGGTGTGTTTATTATTCTACGTGTAAATAGTTTGGCTCATTTTGTACAGTTTTTTTATGGCTTCAAAACTAAATTTCGTAGGTATCTATTTCTTGATAATGCATGTGTGGAGACACACATAAACACGCGCTCTCAGGCATATCAGGCAGATAATTGGTCTGTGCCATCTGTCCGACTATGTAATTGTAATCTGCTTTAACCTCGGCTTTGTTTATACACAACTTTGCAAGCGTGCATTAAAATATTATCATCAGTCAGCGACACCCATGGTGAGGAAATTCCTTGTAGAAAAATATGTAAAATAGGTAAACTATATCAGTCCTAAAGCTCTTTATCTCCCATTCCAACACCATAGCGTATGTAAGAGCCAAAGCATTATACATATACTCTAGTAAACTAGAACTTCTTCCATGAGAATGGATTACAGACAGAGAGATTTCATGATAATTTCGTCTGTCTGCATTTCAAAAGCAATCTCAAACGCAAGATCGAGGTAATGAGGTAATGCACAAGGAATTCTAAAAAAAAATGTGAGATTTGTGGGAAGCTCTGTGCGGGAAAACTGTAAACAGTTGACAGTAACAGTTTACACTCTTTACACACACACACACACATGAATTTCAGAATTTGACTGCGTTCAACTTCAAAAATGTTGAACGTTGTGTTCAACCTTACGTAAGGGATCTAATTTCAAATGTTTTGTCGTATTTTATTTAAATTTGAATTAAAGTTAATGTGCCAGAAGACGGAATAGAGATGAAGGAGGAAAGTAACGACAATTTATTTGGCCTGTTCCAACTTCCAACTTCCAAGACTGTGCATTTTTGCATTCATCATTGAATCAGCATCAGTGCCAGTGCCAGTTGGAGGAAGCGATGGCTGAATACATTGTAGTTTGTATAGTAAAGCAATATACATACTCGTTAAAAAAAACAATACAAACATATTTTTTTATGTCATCGCCATCCCTGGCTCATAAGTTTTGTATTTACATTAACTCCATACTTGTTACTGACTTGTTGTTTGTCTGTCCTCTTCCTTGAGCAGGTTTACTAGTTTCATTGTCTTTATCCGTATTTAGCTAATAATTTAGAGTTGGATTGACATTGAACCAACTCGCTTCTTTTCGCTCTCTTCTAGAGGTGTTTATGGATTGTTTAGTGTAGGCTTTGAGGGTCTTTTCACATCATATTGAATCAATTTTATTCTGATCTACGACTCGACACTCTGACTGTCTGACTCACTTCACTGATGATGAGGACGGCACTGAAAATTATTCTAAAGCAATTTGTGCCTCTGTAATTTAGGGAAGTACCTACCTTCAGTTCTTCATACTAATACTTGAAATTGTAAAAGCAGGTAAAAGATGCTAGAGATCTACTAGCTTCTATTGTTCCATCTCCATCACTGAGAGAGTTAACAAAGGAATTTGAAGGAAATTCAAATAATACTCCATTCAGTTTAGACTAACCATAAGATTGAGTGTAAGGACGTCTGGATAAAAATTACAATATCTGTAAAGTGCTCTTTTTTTATAATTTAAATGTTAAGTAGTAATTTTTAATTCATTTAAAGTGCTAAACAGTATAATATTCCTATGTTGAGAAGTATAGCACTCATTTTTACCTGAGTTTTTATAATTTTTTTCCAACCCCCACGCTTCAACGTGCTTGGAAGCCCCCAAGAAAACGACAGACATGTAAGTACAGTCAAGGCAGCGCAGTGTCCACCATGACCAGACAGAGATACACATTTCATCTCTTGTATTACTATCTGTCTCTGACAATCTGTGGCAATTATGTGCGTCGCTCTTTGTGTAGATTGTAGATATATAGGCACGTATATCTTGTCCATATGTATGTACTGTGTAGCCTGGAGATATTTATTTCTCGTCATCTCGTCTGGGCCTGATGATTAATGTTAAGTGTATTAATGCAAATGCAGGTATCGAGATACTAATGCGCATTTGTCTGTATACAGTTTGTCAATAACATTTAACTCACATAATGTACGAATGCCAACTAATAGTAATGAAGGTCGATCAATCTGATGCAGTAGTGTGCAGTGGCAGTGATGGCAGAGCTTTACCAAAAAATCCCCCCTTTATCACTGTCGCTGTAACTGTTCTTGTCCGGCTCGTGCTTAGTGTAGTAGTACAAGAAAAATAGCTGATGACTTATGACTGCTCATCCATTACTAATTTGTATAGTCACTTTTATTGTGCATTAATCGTAAAAGATTTGGTTTTTTTATGCAAGACTTTATATTTTGATTCCTCAAAGATTACTTTCTGGCTTGAGTGCAGTTTAATGCATCATCATGTTTATTTTTCTTATTCTCAATTTCAAATTCTCAACAGCAAGCCACCGCACTTGCTTTGCATAAGGATAGAAGGCGAAGGCATATATGTATATACAGCTATATATATATATGTATAGGTATACAGGTTGACAATTTCGGGCTATAAAAATGAAACCGAGGGCATCGTGATTAAAAAGGGAGAAAAAATGACAAAGCTTTTTTAAAGGAGTCCAAATGGGTGGTAGGTACCTACACCCTCTGTGGACTGTGCCAATTTAAACTGATGATGATCAGTTGTGGTAGTAGTGGTGGTGGTATATGCAGTTTTAAAAGATTCAACTTTTCGCCATGGTTCCTGAGGGAACCTTGAAAGAACGTCTTTTTTTTTCCTTCCATACATACATCTTTAATTGAATTTACAATACGGATGCGGTATACTTATAATTTATAAGTATCGATATATTTGGCGTAATATTTTTTCTTCCCGTCGCGTCGTCCGTAACCATATTATGTTTACGATCAGCTTCTTTTTTTTTTAATATGCAATTGCCTCCAAGTTGTAAGTCGCTATATCAAAATCTTACAATCCCATCAATTTTCTTGTCATTACTGTATAGACTCTTCCTGCCATGGCAGATTTGAAACATTAATTGAGCTCAGATTGATGTGACTGTCGTATTGTATGGATGGAATCTTGGTCGTGGTAGGTACATTTAGCTTCAACTTCATTGCCATTCTCCAATCCATTCAAATATACTGTACTAGGTATATGGCTTGCACTTACTAACTTGGGGGCTTCCATGTACGTGGACTGGTGCTGGTACTGGTACTGGGATTGATATTAAATAGGTGCATATTTTCTGCACATTAAACATTGCATGCTCATATGGAAAGAAAATTGATGGAAATCTCTTAGCTTGTATTTTGTGGTATATTAGATTAAAGTAAAATAAAAAAAATAAGAAAAACCTAGAAAAACCTCCTCCTCTTAATATTTGCACATAAATATTTATTCCGTAGTTGCCTTTTCGTCTTTCGAATTCAAACTTCTTGGTCTCTTCCAATGAAATGCAGTAAAAAGTGATGGGACGTGGAAAAGAAGGGAAATAAAAATTGAGCCTGCCTAGTCTCAGTGGTCAGTTAGATTTAGTCAGTCAGTTAGTGGTTGTACAAATATAAATAATTTTTATTTTGATAGTTATCATTGCTGAAAGACGCACACACTTGTGGTTCTCTTAATCTTTTTCTTTGCTCTCCTGTAAGGACAAGACGAGAGATATCCTCGATGTGATGGTTTTTGTAATGTTGTCTTTTGCTTTAGGTTTGCAAACACATGAATGAAAAAAAATAGCAAGCAAAAAGTGGGTAGGAACGTATAAAGGAAAACAGACGAGTGTGTATATTTACTGCATGCCTTTGTATATCTTCTGCTCATTTAGCCTCGCCAATCCCAATAGTAAGTACCTATTCCTTTTTGCACACAACACACAGTATAGAGTACAGAGTACCTACTAGTACCTACATAGTTAAGTTTTGCATTTTTTTTAAAAGCAACCATCTATGCACACACACACACATCGTAGACCATCTCTAGAGTACTGTATGCAGTGTGTGTGTGACTATAGCAATACATCACAAGTTGTTCCCGTACATCATAATCAGCTGCCGAAATGTATTTTTCATGTAAGGTCATTCCTCTTGTAAAAACCTAATGTTACTTGTTTCTTTCAGGATAAATAAAGCTCTCATGTTTACTTTACAGTTTGAGCGAGTGAGCGAGAGAGCCTAGGCTTTAACTACGGAATTGTGTAGTAGTTTGTAGTAGTGGTTGAGAAGTTGAGGGCACTGGTTTATAGTAACTGATTATTTTCAAACTTCAATAACAACTTTTATACGTTTGGGATAAATATGTAACGCGGAATGGATGGCTTCATGGCTTCATCCTACCTACGTTTACATACGTTTACGTTTTCATCTTCTTCTTGTTTAAAAATGACTCCCAGTACCAGCTAGTTTTTGACGGAAGGAAAGCCGAAAGGTGTGTAACTGATTTTAATTTGGATATTTTGATCCCTCACCCACCAATCCCCGGACGAGATACACACTTGGCCCATAAAAATGGTAACATTACATTAGGTGAGAAGAAAAATCCAAGAGCGTGAAATTTTCCTGGCAAATTCTGTGCAGTCATATTATGAATGTGCTGGGCTGCCTCGAGCCACTACAAATAACGTTTCATTTCATAGCAGTACATTGCATTAAAATACTGAATCTGAATGCACTACTACTGTCCGTCCTTTTCTTTTGTAGCATCATCAGTCTGCATTTTTATTTTTACCTCCTTTGGTCTTGTTATTACTGTGAATGTGGGTAGGTTAGGTACGTCTACTGCTACTGCTACTTCAATCTTCTTTCTAAATCATACGCATCCCGTTCTTTTTAAAAAAGATATATACATTTTTTTTCTTCTTCACCATATAATTTTCCTTCCCTTGAGATAACAAGGAACGGATGGAGGATGAGCCTTTACTTGGTATCGCTATAAATTTCCTTCCAAAGATATATAGACAAAAGCCTTGCAATTTGCAAAGTTGCAAAAAAAAAGTGAGCCAAGTCACTGCAGTAGAGTGCAGGCAAGAGTTTACTTGAAACGGACGGATATAGATATCACAGTGTGTGGGACATAACATGTGACGTGATGGAGATGGGATTTTATGTTTTGTATATTTATTTATTCAATGTAAATAGGATGCCTATATACTTACTTACTATCCTTTGTAATCCTTTTGTAAAGACTGTAAATAATGCGTGATTTTTTCTTGTTCTTCGCCTGGTTCTGGTTCCTATATGTATGTATGCATGTTGTTGTTTGTCAGATCAAATTAAAATATTTGCGATAAGCTGGTCTTCTTGTCTCCGTCAGTCTTCTCCGCTTTTCTTTGTTTCATTAATTCCTTTTGCTTTGCAATCGTTTTCATTTTTATTTGTATTTGTCTCTGTAGTATCAGTATAAGTGCATGCAATGCATGGTGTGTGTACTGTAAACTGATCAAGCTATAGCAATGCAATAATGTGATGATGACTCTTCGATAATGCAAACTGCCATTTAGATTTGAATTTGGAAAATTTCATTTCAAAATTTATTAGTTCAAAAGATACTGTCTCGTACATCTATTTGGCTATAAATGTATATGCAGATATTAAATTATGTTCAAGTGCTCTCTGTATAGTTTTAAGTATTGGAGTGGCGATGCCGATAGGTTTTTTTTTATTGCCCACATCAAAAATGTTACATTTAAAATTTCATTGGTATATGGTATCTAGTATACATCTGAGCGTTTCTAAATTCAACTTTCATAAACCTGCCTTGGTCTTATACATTGCACTACTGAGACTGATACTGCCTGGTTACGCTACAGATATTTATTCAGTGGATAGTCTTTTTTTTCGGAACTAAATGAAGCAATGAATGTGCCAACCACTTGTCTACTGTTAATGTTAATGCCAATTTACAACGTACACGTAAGCTTATCTGTATCTCGCTCTGTACTTGGAGTAGCAGTAATAGTAATAATATATATATATAGCTGTATGAAAGTACCTAGGTAGGTACTACTAGCTATGTATATACTTCATAGAAATAATAAAACGGAGTGTGTACGGTATCTAAAAAAAAATAATAATTGTTATGACGCGTATAAAATAAAGCTATTTCACCATGTGAAATTCAGAGACTTCTAAATTCTATCTCCACCTTGCAAATCCTCCCATATTTATGAACAGCCGCCCAGCAACAACAATAACAATAATAATAACTTGTTGCTCTCTGTGTTATGCTATGTTATGTTACTTCACAAGCCATGTGGAAATTTTTTAAATAAAATAATATATATATTGTAACTTTCGTGGATTTTATAATGCCCAAATCATAATCGCAGCCTATCTAGTCGTTTCCCCTCCTTAATGGGAATGTAACAAATTCTCGTCAGCTATAAAAAATGGTCATAAAAATGAAAACAAAATTGTTCTTTTAATAAAATAAAACAGAAAAAGAAATACTTGAGTGTGATGCTGGTTAGTGTTTAATTAGGGGTAGATGTATCTAATTATGTACCTTTATATAGGTAGCTACATATGTATGTAATTAATATTTAATGCTTAGAATACAGTACACTATACTGTACCCTCTACATTTTACCACGGTGCGGTGGAGATAATAGTGGAAAAGAATATTTTTACTTTGCGGATATTATATCTTGATACTGTGGGAAAATGGGAAGAATTCATTTGATTATTTCTTCACGTGATAATGCATAGGTCTGGTATACCTACATACTAATAATACTATCTACGAACAAACTAACAAACATTATTGGTTTGATACAAGGATATCTCAGTACTAATTAGCTCAATCTTACAATTTTGTTTACTTTGAGGAAGTTGAGAGCTGTAATAGACTACGGTTTAAATATGACGATTACATCGGTTCTTCGTATAAGTATAGCTATCCCTACATTATTCCAAGAACACTGTACTACTATACTAGGCATGGGTATTCATTTCGTCACTAATTATTGTCTGTCCAACTATCATCAGTATAGTTAAAGGGCAGACGGAAGGCCGCTGCAGTTGCATTGTTGAACTTTAAAGAATTAGTTCGGGGGAGAAAAATGAGTTAAATGTCTCAATGTATGTGTATGTTTTCCTACTAGTCTTTTACACGCTACACAATCATCATGTGAGTAATCCCAAGAAGAAGCACCACATGGGAATTTCTAAAACCATGCTATACTACTACACTGCACTGTCGTCAGATTCAGATTACGATTACACACATGGAAAGGACGGACGGACAGAGTCCCCGTCAGTCTTGTAGGTACTCATTTAGCCATAATAAAAGTATCATGGGACAAAATTCCTAATTATACATGAATTCCCCTCCACTCTACTTAATGTCTAATGGTAATGGTAAGTAATTGGCCAATTTGATAAGTCCTACAAGCACGGGGATGTCCACATGGACAGAGAGATACCCCCGCGAAAGTGGCTAAAAATCCACGCAACAATTCTCAGAATTGCTCTAGTAGAGTGTAGCGTCAAATTAAAGTCACATTTATTACATAGGTACTGCTACTACACATTTTTATTATGGGTTAGGAAGAGAAGTTAAGATGACGAGAGTGTGTTAGTGTTGGTATTGGTCTGGCTCCTTCTTTGTGACGTCCATGCGTTGCGTTAGCGATTGTTTTTTTCTTCATTTTTGAGGAAGGAAGGATGCTCACTCTGACTGATACATACAAATGTTGAAAAGGGAAGAGTCATCCTTAATGTATCTGATGATGTACATGGAAGTTCTCAGGGTGTATTCGTCATACGACCAGGTCATGAATCACCTTGCGGTACTGCTCTGTACAGAGTACAGAGCCCACAGAGCTCACAATATGTTGGCGTTGAAGGTGCGCTCATGCTTTACCAGAGCTAATAGTAAGTAAGCGTAGTAAGTAAATACGATCATGTCCTGTCTCTATGAATTCCAAGAGAGCAAATCTAGTTAGCAAGAAGTCAGCACATTCAAGCACAAACACACACACAGACACACTAGCAATGCGTAAATTGTGAATTGCAATTGCCAATTGCAAAGAAAAAAAAGGCTGAAAGTATCTACATGTAATAATGGACTGAGAGCGTGCATGTTGTTTGTGGTGTGATGTGAGGCCTGGCTCTTGGCTCATAATCCATCCATCTCCATATGCCTTTTACCCCAACCTACCGTAAAGCATTCTGAGTGGAGGCCTGTGAAATATAAGGTGAGACGTATGAGCGTGGAAAAAAGGCGTATGAAGCCGTGTCGTGAGTAAGGGCTTTAACTCTACACGTATGTAGCTATTGGATGGATGGACTGGGAGCTCTGCTCTGGGATGACTGACTGACTGAGGGGGAAATGTGAGAGAAGCGAGAGATTGCAGTATATTCCAGGAAGATTGGCAAGGTTTTACTAACTTACTTACCAATACGAACCAACTTGTAGCCAAGTACCTACTTATTGACTGACGTTGGGGCTCTACGCTCAATTCTGAATTCTGAAGAAGCAGCAGTTAGGCAGAAATTCTGACTACGTCGATAGGACGGACAGACAGACGGACGGACGGACGGACGGACGGACGGGCAAAAGCGTAAGGAAAAAGCTTGATCCCTGTGTGTGCAAGTGAAAAGAAGAGGACAGAGAGAAGAAGAAGAAGAAGAAGAAGGAAAAAAACTGACGAAGTCATCATCAACTTCATCATCTTACAATTCACACTAGTAATTCGAACGGCTTTGCAGTCACACACAACAGCTTCACTTCAGACCAGACAGTTATAATATTATTATCAAGAAGACAGGACAGATACTGAGAGTCAAAGTACCTATACCTATATATATATAGACAGAGATACCTATACCTATATCTAGTACGCGTACACAACACAGCCGGTATAGTTGGCCGCTCATTTGCGTGTGGGGTCGTTTTGCTGAATGTACATAATAGAGTAAGTGAGCGTCATCCCATCCCATCCCATCACATCAATTCCTATCGTCACAATATGAAAATCAGTAATCAGACAGTCGAGTAAAGAAGAGTCACCGAAGAGAGACATTATATCATAATAGGCCTCATGATTCCTCGCTCCTATCCTCACTGTATCTCTCTGCTAGTGGATTTGAAACTTTCATTGCTGCCTCAACGTTGAGAGTCTAAACACGTTGTTTTCAACTCCTTCTCTCGATTTGGTGTAGTTGTGTAGTTTTTTAGTGTGTGTATACCTATACCTATAATAATATGCAGCGTGCGGTCCGTCCGATTGGTGACTGATTAATAAATAATACGGCAAAACACGAGCTACGAGCTACGAGCTACTGTGAAAGAAAGAACTCTGCTCTACTATATAGTATAATACAAAAGTTACAAAGTCCTTACACTCTTATTATCATTTGAAATAATCACAATCTATTATCAAAACGAGGTGAACTTACATTTATTGTGAAATTTAAAAATTTGTTTGTTTATACACGCTCCTCTTCATCACCTCCTCCATTGTATTGTGCTGAAAAAAAAATATCCTTTCATTTAAATACAATCTTTTCCAGATATCAAATTATTCTGACTCCGCTCCCTCACTACACATCGCCTGTCTGTCGGCTTTCTTGCAGAGTGATTTCTAATTTGTTCCCAGAGTGCATCAGACTACGTGGGTGTTATAGAGCTGTAAAGAGAGAGAGAGATACGAACGAAGTTTAGAGAGAGAGAGAGAGAGCACACACGCGAGTCTATCTCTACTAGTATATTATACAGCCTTGATATTGGTGAATTCACAGTAAATATTTAAATCTGTTATATATCTATATATATACACGTCCTATCTTTGTTTGGCTGTCGGTTGAACTGATTTAAATTTGCAAAATATTAAAAAGTTTTTGTGATACATGACGTTCGAGCTCATACAGTTAAAGTTGAAGACTTGAGTCAAACAGTTTGAATAGAAAACATTCATCAGCAGAAAAAAAAACTTTTTAGTCTTCCGTCCCGGTGACACTGTGTGTGTGTGCCTGTGTTTGTGTGTGCCTTCCTTCCTATAAGCTTTTGATAAGGATTTTAACTTTTTTTATTTTTTGCTGAAGCTAGGAGGAATGATGTTGAAAATAAATGTGATGATACAGTTTTCTGCTGAAGTCGCGTCTCGTCCTCATCTACCAGTTTACAGTGCTGAATTAAATTCAGATTGACAATTGACAGAAAATAAAAAATAAGAGATAAAGAGTTGAAAGTCAATAGCGAAGTTTCAAGTTGAAATTACTATGCTAAATTATTGCGCAGTCCATTTCCGCCTTGTGTCTCAGACTGACTCCGGTCCTCACCTTAACTGTGTTTACTACAATTTGACAAGTCGGCTACATTAGTGCTTCATAGTTGATGGTCCGTGTTTTTTGGGGGATTCTTCTCAATTCTGTCTCTTCGTAAACATTTGTGAATGTGACGTCAGAAAGGTTCATTTTGAACCAACTTATTTTCTTCTTAGTTCCTTGGAGATTTTTTTCTGTCATTAATGGTATATAAACTTAATTGTCATTATAAAGTTTGATATTTTACTATAAGTTTTTGTAAGTCAAGTATTTTTTATTCATAAATAATTATGCAAACAAGGCTATTTTTATAATCGTTCGGATTCTTTTTGGAGACGACTGGAATTTCGGCAACAAATAATTTCCGTAGACTATATTATAGCATTATGCATTATAGGGACAAGGGACGAACAGATGGATTTGTATTTGTACTGGTCGTCTGTTCATTGTTCGGTGCAATAATGGATTGTACATTGTAAATACTGATACCGATTAAACTTGCTAATAAGAAATATTTTATGTACTAAGTAACTAAATATTTGCACGCTCGTCCCTAGACGTGTTTGCCAGTCTCTTAGTAGAGACTCTTTGTTGTTGTTTTGTCCTACATGTCACTCCAATTCAAGGTTTTTTAGACTTTAAGGCTGTGCTTGAGATGAGTTGTGATGGTATGTATAGTACATAGACTTGGAGTACCTAGGCTTTGTTTTGAATTAAATTCGGAAATGAGAAAAAAATCCGTTCTCAGAAATATATTACATTAAATGGGAGAATTACTACACTACTGTTATTTTAGGTTGTTAGTTGTTGGACGGAGCGAGGGCAAAAGAGATAAAAAGAATAAAATTCACCGTACGCCATACACACGCAGTTCATATTATTACATAAGAATTTTCTCACACGTAATTTTGCAGATTGCAATTTTCGGCTCAGTGGGGTGACTATTAGATGATTTGTTGAATGGCTCTTTAGAACGTGGAACTCTACTCGTGAATTACAATTACAAGCCATGTAGGTATGTGTGTGTGTATGTATATATATTAAATATATATGTCTAAAGATAACAGTTGAAATTCTGTGAGGTTCTGTAGGTATTATCTTATCTGGTTGGGTTATTTGGTGTTTGCGATTGAAAAAGAGAGAATTACAGCACGTGAAGCAATAGAAATGGTGGTAGGGACTCAGAATTTAGATTCTACACACTTGCAGTAGCACACATCTTCCTATGTATTTTAAGCTCTTTTATTGTTTTCAATCTTGGGTTAGATTTATAACTTGTGACTTGTCTTCTTCCTCTTACTAGGTTTTTATTTACTTACCTGATTAAATCCAATTTCCTAGATTAACGCCCATAATAAAAGTAATGATTTTGAACAGCTCCTCCTGCTGTTTACGGATTTATGACTTTCATAAATGAAATAATTTAACATTAATTATTAAGATAAGCAATCATATCATTTATGGCCAAGCTCCACATAAATAATCTTTAGTTAAATTAAGAGTTAAATCGCTTAGCGCCTCTCCCTATAATAGTATGCCAAGTATTAGTAGTGTAGTTACGGTTATGACGTCTATCAGTGTCCCTTAATTTAATATGCTGGCAATTAAGTGCAGCATGGCCATACGCGGCCAAATTTGAATTACTAACGAGGTTTTTAATTGCCAATAAAGCTCTTTTGAGAATATTTAGTTACTGCAGCAAAACCTTTAAAAGACTTGACTAAAATATAATGATGATGGTTTTTTTTTCTTCCTTGTTTGTATAGGGAAACATGAGGGTCGATCCAGAAATAGTGAAGGCTGGAATGGAGAAGATCCGGATGCTGAGGCTCCAAGAGCCAATTCGAAATCGAAAGGCGGCTCATCGGTTCTTCGACTATCTGGTCGTGATTGACTTTGAGGCAACTTGCTTTGGGAGGGATAATACGGAATTTTGTCAAGAAATTATTCAGTTCCCAGCAGTTTTAGTAGATTTGGAAACTCTGACAATCAAGGATGAATTCTGTAAATTTGTGAAGCCGGTCGTGAACCCGGAACTGACGGAGTACTGTACCAACCTTACTGGCATCACACAGGTTTGTCGGATTTTCTAGCACAATGAAAAATGCCTACGTAATAAAATGAATATTAACAGGAGTTTTTCAATTATACTATACAATTTTCATCACTATTCTGGTATTATTCCATCTGTGTGTACAGGATATGGTTCAGAACGCACTTCCCTTTGCAAAGGCTCTGCAGCATTTTGAAGAATGGCTTTTATCCCATGATTTGGGTACTAAATATACCTTCACGATCGTTACCGATGGATGCTATGATATGGGCCGGTTTTTGTACAGACAGTGCCAGGTAAATAGTAAGAATCATCGTATTTCTTGAGCTTCTATGGAAAAAAAAAGTTGAGGATGCTTCCATGCGTATTTGTACAGAATACCAGAATACATACGGTGTGCTCTGTGTTGGAGTGAACACGTGCTTACTGCAGTTTCTGTTAGTGTGCGAGCGAGGCGTGCAGTACGTAGATAATTATCTGTAATGTAATTCCATAAACTTGGTCTTTATTTTTCCAGCTTTCCGGAATCAAGTATCCTAAATACGCCTACCGTTGGATGAACATAAGGAAAGCTTTCTGCTTGCTCTATCACCTGCGTTGGGTAAGTAGGAAGAGTGATTACGAATTATTAGTACATATTATAGATCCACAAGGATTCAAGAGTAGCGCACCATGCACTGCCATGCGGTAGCAGAGATGAGCTAGCTTATACTGAATACTGATAGTTGGTAGTTTTTACTAGTTAGTACAGATCAAGAGGGAAACAAGGCTTTACCCTTACCATTTACCAGTCCATGCTCTGTGAGAAAACATGCCGCGGTTGACATTGAATTTGAATGAGAGTGCTACTATTAATATTTATAATGTTAATTTTTTTTCCCCTTGCAGTACAACCTACAGTTGACAGTGGAAATGCTGGGAGAGGCATTTCATGGTCGTCCACATAATGGGAGTGATGATGCCTTAAATATAGCTAAAGTTGTTATCTCTCTTCTCCGAGACGGTGGTGAGGCCATTGAGAATGAGAGGATTTTGCTCAACCGGGAAGATCAGCGTCGAAACGGATTGGCCATACAGAATGATCGTCGGATCTGGTTCGGGTTGGATACGGTTCAAAACATTTCAAGGAAGGACTTCATCAAGTATAATAATAGTAAAGTCAAGTACAGTGACTATGACGATGAGAATGAGGAGGATGGGACGGAGCAGGATTATGATGAAGATTCCACGAGCAGCCCCTGCAAAGCACTAGATAAAGAAAATATCAACACAGATGAGGATCATAACGGATCTTCCTTGGACACCTGTCCAAGCGGCCTCTACGGTCCAGACCAAATGTCCTTCTCACGAGTCACTCCGTCCAACTTGTGCTCCATCCATGGCTACTCCTGTGTCAACACTCATGGGCCACCCAGCGCCAACCTCCCTCGAGGAAGATACTCGGTCCATTGTCGAATGACCTCCTTGAATCATTCCCTTCCACTCCACCATCAATTTCTGCCTCCGCAGCACAGCTTCCATCCCAAGTATCCCGTCATCCATCCACTGTCGCGTCGCTCAAATCATCCTGTCAACCCCCATCGTCCGGACCAATTTACCGTCCCTTTGTCCAGAGCTCAGCGTCCTCCTGGAATGCTCCGTCGGGCAGTGGAAGCGGCTGTGGCTGCTTCGGAGAATGTTAGCTAAAATGTTTTAGTTTTTTTTTAATTCAACGTGATCATCGTTTTGTCGAACATAATCAATAATATTGTTCCTTTTGGTTTTTATCAAGTCATATCATATCCTACCACGTCCTTGTTGTTTATTTTGTTGTTATGTATAAACATATATATTTCAAAGTTCTATCTTTTCAAAAAAAAATTTTAATTATTACTTGTAAATACCTAAAATACATAGTATAGATGCTAAACATATATTTACATTTATAAACTAGTTACTTAGATTCTACTATTTTCGTTACTGTTAATAATCTATAGTGATACCATACATAAGTACCTATAATCACTAGTACTAAAAATCCTAATGTTTCTGCTAGAACAGTACACATATATATAGTCTATAGTTACATGTACATACATATAGGTAGGTGAATTAGCTGTAAGTATTAAATATTTTTAAATGTTTAAAACGTAGGAAAGGAACTGTCTCGAACTTCCTCGAGTCGTCCTACTAAAAATACGTGTCGAAAATCATACATTCTTAAGGTAAACAACAAAAGTTTTATAACGCTGATTACATTTATTTTTATTATTTTGGAACTTATTATGTTTTTCGTACTGCATGATGATCATGAATCATTGATTAATTAAAAGCATACATACTTTTTATGAAACTCAGATGAATGAATAATGAGTTCCTTGTAACAAAATTAATTCACTGTCATGCATCATTGTGTCTCGGAGAATCCAGCGGATTTAATGTTTTCCTGGTAGCTTATTAGTGTTAGTAATACGAACATCTCCAGTTCCACACACAGCATAATGTAGAGTGGTAAGCAATAATGTTGGTGAGTCACAGTTTTTACTGAGCATGGATTCCGGAGATGAATCATTTCTATATTTAATGTTTTGTAAAAACCAAGCCCATTACAGTTGATATTGTACGGCAGCTGTTTTTTTTAAAGCATGCTGCATTGCACTTCACTGCACTATTACTATTACCTATACACACTCTGCGACCATGATTAGATTAATGTGCGCTCAGATATACAAGGAGCAACCTCCTTGGCAAGAATCATGTAACGAAATTCTTTCTGTAATCAGTCAGTGTAATACCTGAGCATTCGTTCATCCCTAAAAATGCTAATTTGATTTGCGTCTTCACGAAACGTTGGTAGTTCGTACGTACTTATGTAGCAAAGTTGGCTCATGTTTCATTGCTCCCTAGATTTTCCCTCAGCTGTCAATTACAAATAACGTTTTAAACAAACCAAAGACTAATAGTTTATTGCCGTGCCGGTTCAAACATTATTCAGTGTGAATGTCATTCTTCCATATCGGCGTCCTTAAAAAATTCATACGCAATAATATAATGGACGAGGACGAGGTTAGTATTCTGTATTATTATTACTGGGAAGCAGTACCTGACAATTTGTGGAGATAGCTGGAAATGGAAAGGAAAGGGTACTATGTGTTACGCAAATTAATTTAAAATATAATCATGCTGTCGTTCTACCAACCGTTTTTTGGTTCTACTACAAATGAGCAGATTTGTAAATGAAATGCTCTGCATAAAGGAAAAATAATGTTAAAAACAAAGTAAAACTCGAGATTAGCTCATAAAAGCAATGGAATGTATGTATGAGTGGACATTTGTCGTTCTGTCCACTGCACTGGCCCGCATTCACAGAAACCGACCTGCTTGCATAAAAGTTAATAATTAAAGTCAAAAGAGCCTAATTATGCACAATGGTAATGGACAAGAAACCCAAAAGGAAGCTTACCGATCGGGCCGAGGTTATAAAAGCAAGTTTTAAAGAAAAAATCGCACTTTAATTATTTGTTGCGGCTGAGCCAAATCCGTCTTGTTTGACAATTCGATCTTAAGTCACCCCTCAATCACTGAACAAAACCTCCGTAAGTTTTATTGTTAAGACATTAAAAATATCACCATTTGAAGTATCTTCGCGTGTAATACAGACATTTTTTAAAGAAGGAAACAAATGACTAACATTTCCTTTCTGTATTATTTACTAAATGCATTTCATTAATATAATTGCAGACACACACTATGGCTGATCCAATAACTGGAGCACCAATCGGTGGACCCGTCGGTGGCCCTGCACCTGGTTACGGGTTTCCTGGAATTGGAGGTGGTATCGGACTTGATATCGGTGGGGGCCTTGGAGGACTTGGCGGACTTGGATTCGGAGGACCAGGATTGGGTGGCTTTGCCCCATACGTCCCGGTCACACCTTTAGGAGCTTATGGAGCATTCAAAGGAGATTTGATCTTTCCAATTGTGGCCATTGGCGTTGCCATCTTTATTCTCATCATCATCGTTCTGGCAGTGAAGGCAGCGCTTTTGTGGAAAGTCAATCTAGTGAGCGACTTGATGGGTGCTAAGGGTGCGAGATTACGTCGGTCTGCGGATGAGTCATCACCACTGCCAAATCAGGAATACATGACTCAGCTCACTTCCATCGTCATGAATGCACTGGAGTCGGAAAGCTGCCTGGACAAAATCATCTGTTCCATTGGATCATATGGGAAGGGGTCTTCATGGCCAAGCTATGTCTCGTAAGTTGATTCATCATTATTTACAATTTTAATACTCACACCCTGCCCGACGTAAGGCGAAATCTATTTCCAAGTTTCTGTAGTTCATGCACCTTTTCACCTAGAACTGTAGTATGCAGTCACATTTCCGTGTTATTGTTGTCAAAGAAATAATGATATTTGTACGTCAATCTTTTCTATGAAAAAGTAGATTTTTACGTCTGAAAACGATGGCATTGTATTTAAATCAGTACTTCAATTGATATGTATTTGCATTGTTTCAATCAAGATTAAAAGATTAGCTTTCAAAAAGTGGGCATAAACACCAGTTCTGAGACGCACACATCTATAATGCATCTGCATAATGCAGTCTAAGTATCTAACTATATGCTCTATTGATTTTACAGAATGATGCAGTCCTTGATGGCAGAAGATTATAAGAGTTCATTAAAGCTACTGAATGACTGCGCCGAGGGCAAAGTGAAAGCTGAAACGTTCCAGTGCGGTCGACCCGAGACCAAGAATCCTTCCGGGAGCAACAACCCACCAGGTCCCGCCAGCCCAGCAAATGCCACGAGCAAGGAGAATGTAAAGAGTAATGAAGTTTAAATATTTTTAACAGAAAAATTTAAATATTTTTTAAGGAGTTTAGTCAAAACGCTAAAATGTAAGCTAAAGTCAATGTGATATTTTAGAAATTTATTGTAGTAGTTATGCTTACGGTTTTAATTTTAATTCCCTGTAAAAATTATTATTAATGTGCATCATACTTATACACGATTAGTCACTGTTATAGAAATTATTTGCTTGCTTGAATATATCCTGATG
>JAQFZC010001252.1:0-32450 GCA_034695205.1 Dicyrtoma fusca
TAATTCCTATAATGTCGATAGTATTTTGTCTCTGTTAAATAGATAAAAATAGTAATTTTAGTCACACATGACAGTGGGAAACAACAAAAGCAACACATAATTAATTGTTTTTTAATTATATGTTTGAGATTTATAGGTGGAACTAATGGTTAGCAACTCGTCTACGATCAGAAGGGAACTTTACGGAATACTCGCACTAATGTGGTTAACAGTAAATCCATACGATAAAATGTATTTAAAAAATCAAAAGTATGCACACCAAAATTAAAAAATAAAGTAAAATTACCGTATCTTTTTAGAAAATCACTCTGCTCTTCCTTCTCAGGCACTGCAGTAAGAGCTGTAGGAGAGGAACTCCTCGTCCCAAGAGCCAAGAATCCGTTATATGTCAGCTCTTGAGCTTTTCTTTTCCCGCTGTAAAAATCGCCAACTGCCATTTGTTTTTCGTCATTTCTGTAGGAAATGTCCCTACGTTTCTGTTGCTACCGTTGCTGCAACTCAATGAGGCAACTGATTGCACGAAGTTGTAGCATTGTTTACATGCTCGGTGGATGCAACCGGGATGTCGTTTGGTAGTACTTGTTGTTTCTATTATAGGTTGATATTAGCGCTGCTTCCTCGGAAGCATTTTGTTTCATTGCAGTAGTGATATTGCTACTATGAATTTGCATACCTAGTGAGGTGATAGTAGTTCCTACAGAATTTTTTGCTGTGTAGAAACTATAGAGATGAGCTATTTCAAAAGCCAAACCAAGAAACTAGCAATTGTACAAGCAAGCAAAACAAGTCAATACATAGAAATTTAAACAAGGCGAGCGAAACAAGGAACAAAAATTTTCAAAAAGTTCAAAACTACAAATCATCGTTTTCAAAAACCGATTTAACTAACAAGATATATTACCGTTTCGAGAAGAAAATTGTCTTTTTAAAAAGAAATTATGACATTTCCCTTTTTTTTAAGAAGGTAAATATCACATTGAGTAGTTTTTCTAGGAAAGCAAATACCACATTTTTATCTTTCTAAACACAAATATTTATTTTGATTTTTCTAGAAAGGTAAACACCACGATTTACTATTTTCAAAAAAGGCAAATGTCACATTTTGCCTTTTCTATAATGACCAAAGTTTGCTCTTTCTAAAAAGGAAAATACCATTGGCTTTTATCAAAAACGCGAATGTCTCTTATTTTGCGTTTTCTTAAACGGTAAATTTGCTTTTTAAAAACACCAAGTATAATATTTTGCTTTTTAAGAAAGGCAAATATTATACTTTACCCTTCAAAAAATGATAAATATTACATTTTGCTTTTTTTTAATAAGTCAAGTACATACCACATTTTGATTTATTAAAAAGGTAAACATAAAGTTTTGCTTTGTAATTGCCCTTCAGCAGTTTGTAAAGCAAATTAAATCGCAGACGTAGCATCTGCGAGGCTCCTTAAGTATGTAAACCTTTCCTTGGAATGCATTTATTGACCTTCCAACATGAGTCTAGGCGACGGCTGGGTGTAAACTATAATTTGTAAGGGGGCATGCAAGTATTACGTAACGTCAAAGGGGTCGCTGGTCCTTTCATTCTGCGTTACAGCCCTATACCTACAACATTGTACAGGGGGCGCTTATTGCGTTACACGCGGTCGGTGGTTGTTGAAAATTCTCGATTTTTGCGTTACGTAATACTTGAACGTCGCCTAATCGTCTGGTTGAATTTTCTAATAAAGTGCAATCTCTTCCTTTTGCTTTAAATGGACAACGGAGAACTGGATAAAATAGCTTGGATTTCTTGAGGGCTTAAAAATTAAATGGCGTTAAAACTTAAAAAAAAGCAATAATATTATTGATACTATTTCGGGTTGATTTATTTAAATACAAGAACCGGAAACATATAAAATTCAGACCTTGATTCGCTAAGCTCAACCTGAACGGGCAGCCCTACTAAATGGCGTTAAAATCAACGACATGTTTATTTGAATTTAAAAAAGTACCAAGTGGGAGCATTTCTGTGATTATTACTGATTATTAATTTAATTTTCGCTACGCCTAAGAAATCCCACTGCAAATTGAAATGCAAACAAAATACAATATTGTTTTGACGGTCATCTTTCCAAAATGAAAACACGATATTTATAATTTTTGACACTTTACAAATAGTAAAAAAAGATCGTAATTTATGACCCCAAATAAAAAAATCAGAACTGAGAAACTAAGCAATGAGTAGTTCTTCACAAAAGAGTGTATTTTACAAATTAACTTTTTTAAAACGGTCAAAACTAGTAACTGAGCAACTTTCCCTTTTTGAAATGTAATTATTTATACATGGGCTATATACTCACTCATTACGTTAGAAAATTGTGAAATTCTTGTAAATTGATGTGTGTAATTCGAATAGAATCAAATATAGTGGCAAATGAAAAGTACCATTTTTAAAAAGGTCAAAACTAGAAAACAAAATTTCCAACAATGCACAATGGTTAAAAATTCTCGGAACGTACAAAATAAGAAATACCATTTTTACAACCGCCAAAATTACAACCGAACCTTGTTCAAAGAATTAAAAACCACCCAGTAACATTTTTAGAATGTATAAAAAAGAAATAGTATTTTTTAAAAAGTGCAGTCAAACGTACAAATCAACATTTTTCAAAAATGTGAAAAAAACAAGGAAAAGAGCGTCGCTACTGTTAATTCAGGTAATGTTTTAAAAAAGCTTAAAACTGAAAAATAGAATAATAGTATCAAATAAATATTCTACGCAAATAAGGGGCGATGCAAAAAATACATAACGCAAAAAAAGGACCTTTAGTACCCATCTACCCCTGCTGTAACGCGTATGTAACACCGAATCCGCCTACCACCGACCCCATGTAACGGTAATGAAAATATGAAGTTAAAATGGAACATATGTGCCGCAGGGATCTGCGCGCACATATTTTTATACTGAATAGAAGTAACGCTCTTATTACAACCACAAATTACTGCATTTATTCGACATTAGATTAAGAATTCCAGTAATCAACCGCTTATTTCTTGATGGAAACGAATTCCTTATTTTTATTTTTTTAATGATAGTTTATCACTA
Organism: Dicyrtoma fusca; assembly: GCA_034695205.1. Classification (NCBI taxonomy): domain Eukaryota; kingdom Metazoa; phylum Arthropoda; class Collembola; order Symphypleona; family Dicyrtomidae; genus Dicyrtoma; species Dicyrtoma fusca. Next base: position 3,080 of record JAQFZC010001252.1, read on the forward strand.
GTGTAGGTTATTGGGCACCATTTAGGATTTCAAAATCCCCCCACCAGGGGTACACTAATTTTTAAAGTTGATGAAATTAGCTGTCTGACAATTTGCCCCAGGTAGTTCATACCGAAATAATAGACCGATTTTCATGAAATTTGGGTTGTAGGTAGTACGAACCAACATAATTTCAAGTCGAAATTCTGAAAAATGTGCCATGACGAGAATTTCAAAATTACGATTTTTGAAAAAGTTAAAATTTCCAGTTTATTTCTGATTTGTTTAAAACAAGTATCTAAAGGCATAAATTGACAATTACAAACTTTTATGGCTCGACAACTGTTTTGGTTAAACAAGCTGGGAAGCCATAATAGAGCAAAACGTCAAATTCAAATTTCTAGGCCACGTGCCCCTCGTCATAAAACACGTAAATATTAACGAATTTGAACGTTTTCAGTACAGACAGTTTAGCCAAAAATACAAGGGCGTATTAGTCAAAATTTAAAATTTTATGTTCAATATTTTGAAATCAAAATCAAAATTTTATAAATTCTATTTACTCCGCCACAGCCCCGCGCAGCGTGTATAGCAGACTAACGTATTCCAATTCAATCAGCTTAATATTTAACTTTTTTTTTAGGTATTCCATTAAAACACGCATATTTTTGATTTCGTTATGTATCAATTTACAAAAATACTACCAACCCCGGTAACGATCTGTAACGTTTTTTGATACTACTATCGACCCCAAACTGCGTTATGTATTTTTTGCATCACCTCTAAATATGCAGTGTAATGTGTCGTTAAATGTTTTTGAACTCTGGAGATGCTGTTTTTCTCCTTTTAGTACCGTTGTGGGGCTCCTTAGGAGACGTTTTGGGTAAATTTAACTTTCATGCATAACATCCTACCGTAAAGCTTCTAATAGAAGGCCCAGCCTTATATTTGTAAAACTCAGTTCGACCCCCGACGTTTATTACAGACCCGCCGGCTATTAGAAGTTAGAATGCAATGCATACTATTTAAAAAATTCATTTCGACCCCCGCCTTCTATTAGAGACCCGCCGTCTATAGGAGACCCGTCTTCTATTAGAAGCTTTATGGTATTTAGATGTTTTTGGGAGAGTAAAAATTGTTCTATTTTTGTGTTTCTAAAAAGGACCAAATATCCTATTTGCACTTTTTAAAAACAGCTCACAATTGACTACTATTAATTTGCCTACTGATTATGTTTTCAACGTTAGTTTTAATTTTCTAATTTTATTAATAAAAATGCCAAGACTTAGCATAAATGAAAAATGAGGTTAAAAATGAATCTAAAAGGGTAGGGGGTGCTTGCATTAAAAATAAATTTGATAAAAAATAATGTTTGAATTTCGTTTAAATCAATACTATTCAATTTGAAAAACATTTTATATAATAAAATGTTTTTACAGTGTGAAAATACGGATTCTGACAGATTTAAAACGACTACAACAGGATAAATTTGAATATTTTAAAAGTGTGGTTTACTTGACGTCAGTTGTGGGAAGCCCCTATATGACAAAAAATAAATGCAGTACAACAAGTCTTAAAATCTTAATGATAAACGATTTTAGTGTTTTTCAAATTGATGTTTCTTTGCTAGCTCTTTTATTGTTTGAGCGTCCTGAAAATCAAACCCCACAAGACTAACTGTAATAACTGCAGCGTGCTTTGCCTTTGTAATTATTAAACGGCGTCAAATTATACTAATTCTGTTTTTATTTATTACGATATAAGACCAATAATATTAGCTGTTTAGAAAATGTCTATGCTAATTTTCTATGTTAATCCTATCCTAATTTTTGCCCTCTAAAAAGTGCAAAAGGCAGAATTCAAAAAATTAGGAACTTGCAATTTGTAAAAAAGAAAAAAATAAATAAAACTAGTTTTGAAAACGTGAATAAATCAGGAAATTGCTGCTTTTAAAATAGCAGAAAATAGGGAAGCCTCATTTTAAAAACAAAAAGAACAATCAGAAATAAGGTTATTTTTTTTTAAAATTACCAGAAATTATTTTGTTTAAAAAAATCAATTTAAAACTAGTAGTAAAATAGAAATAGTGATGTTTAAAACTCACAAAAAATGTAAAAAGAAGACTTCCACATTTTAATGTTCAAAAGAATGTTACACGTGCACTTCAAAAATTCACTTTCGAGGTAATTTCTGAAAAGCCCCTAATGGAAAAAAGCAATGTCTCTTTCTATAGTTTTGACATTTTTTCAAGTGTTAATTTCTAGCTCGACCGTTTTTAAAACTGTTAAATTGTTTCAGTTTTGACATGTTAGAAAAGTGTCCTTGGTATAATGACATTATTAAATATGTTAAATTCTGGTTTTGCATCTTTTACAACATATTGGATTTTGTTTCTGACCTTTCTTAAAATATCAGCTTCTACAGTTTTGACCGTTTTGTAGGTGCCAGTTTGGAGTTTTGACCGTTCTTAAAATTCGAAATCTGCAGCTTGTACCTCATACAAAATGCTTGATTCTAGTTTTGTACTTCTACTACTTGTTGAAAACGTTACTTCCTATAGTTCAAATCTGTTTGAAATTGTTAAATTCTACTTTTACATTTTCTTTGGGAAATGTTAGTGTCGCCGAGTCCATCCGATGTAGAGTGAGCCATCTGTGAAGTGTGGCGGAAAAATTATTGTTTCTTTGTATTTCATTTAGTAAAATTCAATCATCAAAGCACTCCTCAAAATCATCCCTGTCACTCTGTCCGGTCCCACAACTTCAATTAAAACCTTTGCCCTCCTTGACGAAGGCTCCACAATAACGATGGTGGATGCAGAAATGGCCAAGAACTTGGGATTAAGTGGTAATCGGTCGCCTTTCTCCTTTCGTGGTATCGGTAATAGTACTCAGATTGACCACAATTCTGAGCGGGTCAATTTTACTATCTCCTCAGCTCTCGGAGAAACCTTTTCACTAAAGAATGTACGTACAGTGCATAAAATGTCTCTTCCCACTCAATCCACTTCATCCAAAAACTTACGTTACTGGAAAGAAGATCCAACACTCAAATTCGAAGAGTTATTTGGTGCTAAACCAACCGTATTAATTGGTCAGGACCATGCACATCTTATTGTAAGCCGCGAAGTCCGTGAGGGACCGTCAAATTGTCCAGTACTCTCCCGTACGAAGCTTGGTTGGGTTCTTCACGGCCAATCTGCCTTTTACAAAGGGAAAAAGGAAGTCGAGGTGGTTTGCATGGTGCGTGGTGTGGATGAAGAGGATGAGCTTCACCGCCTTGTGAAGGACTTTTTCCGGACCGAAGCATTCGGAGTTACATCGTCAAAGAAGAATCCACGATCTCGAGAGGACGTTCAAGCGGAAGCCATCCTTGAGCAGACTACTCGAAGAGTCGGATAAAGATGGGAGACGGGACTACTATGGCGCCACGAAAATGTCAAGCTTCCTGAAAGCCGTTGCTAAGCGCTTAATCGTCTCTACTCCATCAAACGGAAGATGGATCGGTCAGTAGAATATGCTAAAGTTTATGTAGCCAAATTGGATGACTACCAGAAAAAGGGGTTCATTCGTTGCCTTACTCCTTCAGAAGCCACGTCAGTTACTCCAAAGACATGGTACCTACCTCACTTCGGGGTGGTAAACCCTAATAAACAAGGGAAGTTTCGGCTGGTCTTCGACGCTGCCTCCAAGTCTAGAGGAACTTCTCTCAACGACGCTTTCCTCCCAGGCTCGGACTTTCTTCAGCCTTTGCCGTCTGTCCTTTTCCGATTTCGTCGCCAGCTTATTGGATTTATAGGAGACATTGGAGAAATGTTCCACATGGTGAAAGTACGCCCAGAGGATCGTCAAGCCCAAAGGTTCTTGTGGAGGGGCATGGACCGTCACCAAGAACCTAAGACGTTCGAGATGCAAGTGATGACGTTTGGCGCAACCTGCTCTCCCGCCGCCGCCCAGTACACAAAGAAAAGGAATGCAGAAGAATTCCGCTCTGAATTCCCAGAAGCAGTTGAAGCCATTGTCAATGGTCATTATGTTGACGATTATCCGGATAGTGCCGACTGTACTAATGATGCCATTAAAAAGGTGACCTCCGTCATTTAGGTTCACCGTCGGGGGGGATTCGTCTTCCGGAGCTGGATGAGCAGTGATGCATCGGTCCTCCAAGCCATTCCACCGGAACTCAGGGCCAACGGAGTGAAGGATCTGAGTCCTGAATCTGAGTTGCCCATTGAAAGAGTCTTGGGGCTACGGTGGGATCCAAACACAGACGAGTTTTTCTTCCTCACCAGTTTCTCTAAAGTGAACCCGGCCATAGTTTCCGGAATCAGGTGCCCAAGAAAGAGGGAAGTACTTCGGTTAGTAATGAGCATCTTTGATCCCCTCGGATTTTTGTCTTGCTTTTATATCAAAGGAAGTATAATTCTTTAAGAAATCTAGAGAACTGGGATTGGTTGGGATGATACAATTAAGGACTCAGCAGCCATAAAATGGAAGGCCTGGTTGATTGAACTTAAGTGCCTGGAGGAATTTCGCCTCAAGAGAAACCACTTTCCGGCTCAACTATTCTCCATTCAAAACGTCCAACTCCACGTCTTCTGTGACGCGAGCGAACTTGCGTTTGCTGCCGTTGCGTACCTTCGATACGAAGTTGCTGGAGAAATTGGTACAGCCTTCGTTTTTTCAAAAGCACGCGTGGCGCCGCTAAAAGCAATTTCAATGCCCAGAATGGAATTAAAAGGTGCTGTGATGGGTGCAAGGATTGGAGACACCATCAGCCATAGCCATGAAATTCCAATCAACCGTCGTTTCTTTTGGATGGACTCAAAGACAGTTTTTCACTGGGTAAGATCTGATTCCAGACGGTTCAAAGCCTTTGTGGCCCATCGCGTTGGTGAAATAGCCGAACTGACATCAGCAGTCGAATGGAGTTAAGTGCCCACAAAGCAAAATGTGGCAGACAAGCGACTTGCGACGAAGGCCTAGCAGACCTCAGTCGAAATAGCCGTTGGTTCAGTGGGCCGGAATTCCTATTCCTTCCGGAAGGTCAGTGGCCAACTGATACTCTTTCCGCGCCACCGGATGACGAGGAGGAGTCAGAGACTAGGAAGTTCGTAGCCGTCACTATGCGTACCTCAACGGGACTTCCAGATATCACCCGGTTTTCAAAGTGGTCGCGACTAATTCGGTCTACTGCTTGGGCTCATCGCTTTGCCGAATATCTTCGCTCCAAAGTTCGAAAAATGAAAGTGAATAAGGACGATGAGTTGTCACCAGCTGAAATGCAATTAGCCGAAAAAATATAGATTCGGGAAGTTAAACGCCAATGCTTCCCAGCTGACATCCAAGCTCTTGAGGATAGACGAGAGCTTAATCGTGAAAGCCGCTTATTGAAGCTTTCTCCATTTCTAGACAATGAGGGGATTCTTTGAGTTAAAGGAAGGTTAGAAAAGGCGTCGGTTGGACTTGGGATCCGACAGCCTGCCATTCTAGATCCTAAGCATGCCTTCACAAAACTCCTCATCCATCACCTTCATTGTGAAGCAGGTCACCAAGGACAGGAGACAGTGGCGAACACTCTACGTCAAAAGTACTGGGTACTTCAGTTTCATCAAGCCATCCAAAGTGCGTGGTCCAGCTGTCTACCCTGCAGAATTGAACGGGCCAAGCCAAGGGCTCCTGAAATGGGCCAGTTTCCCATGCCACGTCTGCAGCATCACATCAGACTTTTTACTTACACGGGAGTGGATTACTTTGGTCCATTGGAAGTAGCCATCAAAAGGAGCCGTGAAAAAAGATACGGAGTGGTGTTCACTTGTCTTAGTACCCGCGCCCTCCACCTCGAAATAGCCGATAGTTTGACCACAGACTCTGCAATCATGGCCATACGCCGTCTCGTCTCTCGTCCAGGTCAGCCTAAAGAGATGTGGTCCGATAATGGAACCAACTTGAAAGAAGCAGACAGGAAGCTGCGAGAAGCGCTGGCTGAGTTCGATCAGTCTCGAATTCACCAGGAACTAACGCCAAAGGGAATTTTGTGGCACTTCATCCCACTTGGGGCTCCGCACATGGGTTGTTGCTGGGAACAATTGGTTCAGTCCTTCAAAACTGCCCGCCGGACAACCCTGAAAGAAAGAGCTCCTCGTCAAGAAGTCCTCAACACTCTGTTCTGCGAGGCTGAGCACATCTTGAATTGCCGTCCTCTTACTCATGTGCCAGTAGATCTTGCCGATCCCGAAGCTCTCACACCAAACCATTTTCTCTAGGGATCCGCAAATGGAAAAACCACGCCTGGAATTTTTGAAGACGCAGATCTGTGTCTTCGCCGCCAGTGAAGATTCTCCCAGAGACTCGCCGATCTCTTTTGGAAACGCTGGGTACGGGAGTACCTCCCTACTTTAGTCTGTCGGAACAAATGGCATGGAACCACAAAACCAGTAGCAGTCGGGAATGTGGTCATCATTGTGGATGAAAACTTTCCCCGGAACACTTGGCTGAGAGGCGTTGTTGAAGCAGTGTTTCCAGGAAAAGATGGGATTGTCCGAGTAGCGGAAATTAGGACCGTTCAAGGGACTTATCGCCGTCCAGTAACGAAGATTTGTGTCCTCGACTTGCAGGCCGAAGATTTTGGTAATGACGATGCGATCGTCTTACCGTCGGGGGGAATGTCGCCGAGTCCATCCGATGTAGAGTGAGCCATCTGTGAAGTGTGGCGGAAAAATTATTGTTTCTTTGTATTTCATTTAGTAAAATTGATAATGTTGTGGCTGTATTTTTTATGTATAGTTTTATGCCCAAGTAGGTAACGACGTAGGAGTTTCTTTGTCGAATAGAAACCCTTTGTGTAGAATTGGTGGGGAGACGAGTGTTCGTTCTTATTTCCTACTTCAGTGTGCTTCCATGATTCAAGCGAAAGGAGTCAAGGCCAGTAGCTCCAGTCACTTTCCTAAGTATTTTTGAAGTAATTCTTGAACTTCGACCTTTGCCATAGGTCAAGTTTGTAATTGTAACTTTATTGACCGTAGTTTGTATCTAGAGAGCCATCAACTTACTGTATAATTGTGTGTGTGAATGGATTATTTGATTATTTTAATAAAAATTAAAAAACTAAAACTTTACGGAAGCCACTCATAAATAATTAATTGCTCTTTGCCGAGCTGGTCCTTCGATAGAATAGTGCCGCCGCTATTTAATCTATTACTGTCCAGAGCCGGGCAGTAACAGTTAGGTTCGTGTTTTGACCCTTTTTTTAATGCTACTTTCAGGTTTTCTTGAAAATGACACTTTGCAATAAAAAGCAATGGGCAACTTCAAGTTTTGGCAGTTTCGAAAAGACTATAATATATCACCCGTTTTAATACAATATACTTTTGTGGTTTAATTTTCCTGATGGCATATGAAAACGTAGAGGAATAAATTAATTATTAATTAACCAAGTAACAGTCTAGCATTTACCTTACTACAAATAAACAGCTAAAATCAAAGTTATAAGTTAAACGGCGTCGAATTATTACAATGACGGGTAGATTACTGGCACGCTACTCCTTTTAAATAAATGTAAATATCAGTTAAATCATTTTGCAAATTCACAAATCACAGTTTCAACCAACTTAATTTAAAATTTAAAAAGTGCAAATTACTGTTTTAACATTTTTACAAAGATACAAATGACAATTTTAACATTTTTGCAAAAAGTGAAAATGAATGTTTAAACATACAGTTGGGAGCACAAGTATTCGGACAGCCGCGGTCACAAAATTCATGCCTACACAGTAGGCAATCTATCAATATACGTTTCACAATTTTTTCACACAATGTAGCTTGAGGTATTAGGTGTACGAAAAAATAAGTTTAGGGTTACCAAAAAAATGTATGTTTATAAAAATAATTAGTTATTCGGAAAGTACCCAAAATCGGTGAGCAACTATATATAGTACTTCGTTGGACCTCCCTTAGCTATAATCCCTACTGCCAACCACCTTGACATCGAATCCACCAACCTAGTTAAGAGAGCTTGGTCAACTGTCTCCGAAGTTTCAGTAATTATGTCTTTTCATTCCCGCTTTCCCGAAATACTCGTTTTCCGGGTAACTCTTTTCACATATTCGTACAAATATTCAATTTAATGCATGTCCGGACTTCGAGGTGGTCATTTCAGTGCTTAATTTAGCTTTTATTTTAAAGAAATCCCACGTCATTTTTGGAGGATCTTTGGGGTGCAACTGATGACTTATGCAACTGATGACTTTTGATTTTATAAAGGACTTCTTGGTGGTACTTTTGAATCATAAGTTCTTCATCAATCTCCAGTTTTCCGACTTTTTCAGAGCCCCCACACACCCACAACATCACTGGCCTAACACCGTGGTTCACTGTTGGGATCAAATTCTTAATTTTGATGGCTTCATCTTGTATTTTGAACACCGTGGTAAGTCCATCTGAACTGAAAACGTTATTTCGGGCGAGGATTAGATTTTCGAGCAAACTTTTGAAAATTGCGCGGGATATTCTGAGCGCGGCGCGCATTTTGCAATCAGCATATTATACATTAAGAAGTTAGAAGTTGCTTAAATGGTTTTAGGCAAGATTTACCGAAAACGTAATTACCATCGCGGAATTTTCCCTTGTTAGTTACTGGTTTTAAATGCTTTTCAAAACGTTATGGCTAGTTTTGACCGTTTTAAAAAGGTGAATTTCTAAAAAAAAAAAAAAAAAAGCACTTTTGTAAAGCATTCTTTCCACTGTTTCTCAGTTGCAAATAAAATTGATTATGTTTTCAAAGGTAATTTTAATTTTATACTTATAATAAAAATGCCGAAAGACTGAGCATAAATGACAAATGAAGTTAACAATGAGGGGAAGGAGGAGTGGGAGAGAGGGGGTGCTTTCATTGAAAATAAATTTTATGAAAAATAATATTTGAATTCCGTGCAAATCAATACTTTCCGATTTAAAAATACTATATAAAATAAAATGTTTTTTACAGTGAAAAAAATGTGGATTTTAAACGTTTTAAAACGACTAAAATAGGATATATTTTTGTATTTTAAAAGTGTAGTTTTCTTGACGTCAATTATGGGAAGCCCCTAGATGACAAAAAAATTTCAATGCAAGCGAACTTGAAATGGGCTGTCCATAAATGATAACCGATTTTAGTGTTTTGCAAATTCTTGTTTCAATGCTGGCTCTATTAATATTTGGTCGTCCGGATAATATTATGATAAGTTAAACGAAAGTGGCTTGCTTTGCCATTCTAATTACTAAACGGCGTCAAATCATAATAGTCTGTTTTTATTTATTACGAAGTATTATTATTACTAGGAGCGTACACGTGTTTCTGAGAGTTCTTAAGTCGGTAAGAAAGGGCAAAACGATAAAATTGAAAGTTTTGAAAATTGCATATAACTATAATGATTCACGCATTTGAAAAATTCTAATGCCATAAAAATAGCGTTTTTAAAACTGTAAAAACCCTAATTTTCTCGACCTTTGCAAATACAAAGTGTAATATATATTGCAAGTATAGTGTTATACCTGTATGTTGTAAAAGTTTCTCCTAGTGTTAGCATTTTAAAAAATTGTGAAACTATAAATCAGCATGTTTTTAAAGGCAAAAATGCAAACTTTCCAACATTTGACAAACAGCAAAAGAACTAGTAGGAATTTACCTCAAGCAAAGGTGCAAATTATGAGTTTAGCATTTCAAAAACAGTGTAAAACGACAAAAAATAAAATTAGTTTAAGAAGATGCAAATTTTAATTCTTGTCTGTCAAAAAAGTCAAACTATTAATTTATTAACAGTTTTTGAAAGTTGTAAATCCAACCGGGTGCAAATTCACCTATTTTAATCTTTAAAAAGTGCAAAAGAGTGATGTAGCATTTTCCACAGGGTGCTAATAATTGTGATTTTAACATTTCAAAAAAGTGAAAGACCAAAAACCAGCTTTTTTAAAAATGTAAAAATCCTAATTTTTGCTCTCTAAAAAGTGCAAAAGACTAAAGTAGAATTTTCCTACAGGATTATATCATAATTGTAACCTTTTGAAAAATGTTAAACAGATTATTTGCACATTCAAAAGAATAGTTTTTGCATTTGTCCCTAAATTCCCCTATAAAAGTGACTGTATTATGGCGATGCCGGGGCTGTTTCTTATGTAATAAGGGAAAGATGAAAGTGTTTAAAGAGAAAATTTAAAAGGGATAAAAATGAAATAATAATGTTTAAAATCCACAAAGAATGTAAAAGGAAGACTTTCAAAATTTTTAAAAGAATGTTACTTCAAAAATAAACTTTTGAGATAATTTTTGAAAAGCCCCTAATGGAACAAAACATGCATTGCTTTGTACTGTGCAGTAGTTCTAATCATAATCATGGAATCCAAACTACTTAATAATATTTTTATTAAATTCCAATGCCGATCAAACTATTTTGAATAATCTTTTTGGGTTTATGTAATGATTCAATGGTACTTGTTGTAATGGGGATTACGAGAAGACGACTTTGTTTTATTTGTTGGGACTTTTTAATCTTTGAGGCTGTCGATGAGTCCCTTTCACGAGTAGTATTTATATAGGTAATTTTATTTAAAAAATAAAGCGATTTTATTTTTCATGTCTATAAATACATGCCTTGTTGGGAACTCAAAAAGAATATTTTTAAGGATTATTGTGTGGGAAATTGGGAAAGTAAAAAACTAAAAACTTGTAAAATCTTATTGCAGTTAAATTGCATTACTAGAACGTTGCAAATTAATTTTTAAAATTGTGTGAACAATAGGAGGCAGAAAATAGCTTACATAAAAGACGAGTCAAGGGCAAGCAGAACACTAAATTAAATGTGGGACACAAAGGAAGGGAAACTTAAGGCGTAGCAAGGCGGGGATTTTAAATTCGGCTACATACGAAAGGATGGAAGACAGAAGGGGCAGCACGTGTCTTTACTTATTCTATTTTTGAAATGACAATTGGACTAGTTTTAGAACTTTTAAAATTTGTATCTCCCGTTTATATCCTTTTAAAAATGATGATTTCTAGGTCAGAATTACTGGAAAGTTTCAAGTTTTAACTTAAAAATTTTCCAACCTGACACTTTCTATAGCTTTGAGCTTTTCTAAAGTGTTAAATTCTAGCTCCGCCGTTTTTAAAACTGTTAAATTGTTTAGTTTTGAAATTTTGTATAAATCTTTGATCAATTTTAAGACCACTTTAAATATTTAAGTGGAGCCTCGGCTTTAAATTAAATATCAGATTAAATGGACTCATAACCCACAAGCAGATCGAGTAACCTTTTAAAACTGGAATAAATGGATTTAAAAAATAAATTAATTCCATATGCGCGGTGCCCTTTTCTATCTTCCCCGGGCTTGTTGACAAATGAGTTCGCATTTTCCAGAAAAGGACACCAGAAACTGTTTCATGCCATTACAAACGTCTTCGGTCATTTATATGGAGCCATTTTGCCTTAAAGGCCATTTACAAATTACTCCTAGGTACTATTTTACTTATAAATGTTTTGATTGTACTTTGTGCGCGTACCCTTCCCTCCTTTCTCAGATTGTTTTCCCTTACAAGATTTGAAGATTTAATTGAAGAGTGTAGACCGTAGCCGTAATTTTAGAGCGGAAGTTACAAGTTAATTGTCCCTATTTTCTACGGTTTTACTTTTGTTTCGTATTTGTATTGTTGCTTCTATTATATTGTAGCTGCGCTCTTTAATATTAATTTATAACCTATGTAGCAAATGTAAACTTTGTTAAAAAAATTCTGATACGTATACTGAGTCCGTTGGGCTAGCCTCGTTGGAGGACAGTGATGACTTTGTTTTGTTAATAAAGTTCGTCTTTCTCTACAAGTCTATCCGAGTAATTACATTGTCACATAAGACTCTTCAAGGAATTCATTCAACTCACTAAACCGGTTAGTCATAAAGCCTCGTGATCCGCCGGATCAGGATTGGGACAGCGGATCCGAAGGAAACACAAACATCTAGGAAACTTCTAGGTAGGACAGATACTTAGGCACATAAAGACAGAGGGAGAGGAAGGACAGAAAAGTGTTATTGTTAGGCTGTTCTTCCGGGTTCCGCATAAGTAATATTAGAAAAATGAGTGGAAAAATCTTATATTTTAAAAACAAAACTGAATTCCAACCTCCTTCGTTTATACATTACCCCTGCCTTAATTATTAGCTATTTCAGAACAACAATGTTTGAAATTTTGTCTTTGCACACCTACTGAACCAAGGCATTGTGCCATCCGTCCAATTGTATAGGCCTAGGCGTTCCAAAAAAGCTTATAGTGCCACAAACCACGCCCATGCGTCAACTAAGTTTAACCGCAGAAGCCGCACCAACTATTTATTTTCCGCTTATTTTGGTTTGCTGGAACATGCATGTTTTGTTAAAAGACTAACAATTCAACATTTTTTAGAAAGAGTTATTTGTCAACAAAGCTGCGAGTTTTTTCCGTTTTTACTTTCAGTGGCAACTAAATTTGTGTAACTGACATTTAATTAACTATGTATGAACAACTCTGTTGAACTTTCAAAACAGGGACTCATTAAATCGCAAACAATTTATCATTTCACACGCACTTCAAGAAATTGACTAGTTAAATATTTGTGATTGTAAAAAAATACAAAAACCTAAAAAAAACAAATTTTATAAGCTATATTAACATACCATTAAAACAAATAAGTCACGCGTGACTATTCAGCTGTAGCAAAAGTCAATGTCGATCAACATCAAAATAACGACGCCTTATTAAATGCTTTGAGATGAATCGAACACAAGATAATTTCATCAGAGCTAGCAGCATTAGGCAACAATTCGCAATGGCTCACTATATATCGATCACAGTATTGTTGTGCATGTGTATCCCCTTTCAGTCCGAAGTCATGGCAAGTGTACTTACAATAAGTAACTCCATCTACAATGCTGAAGTATTAAATTTATTATTAAGCCCAATTCAGCATTGTCAGTTTGTACTTGACTTAGAAAACAGCGCTGACAACTTTGAGCCTTACATGGCAGAAACCCTTCAGAATATTCTGCACTCATGGAGTTCTGCAATCCAGTCATTTACTGACTACAACAGATTGCCCAGAAATAAACGTTTTCTAAAACACCAAGAAATCTGCATAATTTATATTGTCATTAGACTCAGTTCAAAAGGGCAAAATAGAGTAATATATTTAGACGACCCAACCCGATTTAAATTTGCAATAATTACACTAAATCATCGGCGAGATATCCTTATTCTACTTCTACATACTAGTATTCACCACAAGAATTTAACGTACAATATAAAATCTTTGTGCACTATACCATTAAATTATATCGTTTTGCATTTTAAATTGCGCACCGCTATCGAATTTGAGTTGTATCGGGTCCACCTAAGATGTGAGAACAAATTTGACCTCTGCTTGCAACCTCTTGTATTTTCTGAATACGAATCTTCATGGAAATCTTACGAAAGAATACTGAAAAAGTTCCAAGAGTCAAGACGGAACTTTCATGGGTCAGTGATCACGACGTTTACCGCCGATAATTCGTTTCGGATTTCAACTGTGAATCCTAACTTACCCCTAGTTCAGACAATCAAGCTTCGAAATTCTCTAGTACCACTGACGAGATTAGTTTATTTGCTAGCAGACCATTTTAATTTTAGTCTCACAAATAGTAAGCGCGGTGCTGGAGCCCGTGACTTCTGTCATAAAGGATATATTTCCTCCATGGAGGTTCTACTCATCATGGACCCGATTACATCCATCGTGACCGTTAGAACAAGTACTTTTAGGCTTCTTTACGCCACTCGTTTGGGAGACAACATTCCAATATGTTTTTATTACCTTGTTCAACCGTTCAACTGGACCGTTTGGATGACAATCGCAATTATAAGTTTAGCTCTAATTTGCTTTTCCAGGTTTCTGCTAAAACTAAAGTGCATTGCGACGTCATGTGAGCTTATTCTAACCCCATTATTTGGTCAAATTGTCAATCGTGGTATAACTAAACACCGTTGGTGCTTGTACACGTTTTGGTGTTTAACAGCCACTATAATCAGTATAATATTTGCTTGTCACTGGGAAAGTTTTAGAATAGTGTCTTTACCAGTTGTTCATAAAAACTCGCTTGCAGATTTGGTGAAATCTAAATATAAACTTGTAGTTCGTGGGGCTGCAGGAATATTAAACAATTTAGAAAATAGGCACAAAATTGCACAAAAATCTACAGGAAACGAAAACAAGAATCAGAACTTGCTTTTTGCACATTTAGTGTATTTAAAGGACTCGTCAGCAGACTTACATAATCTTTTAAAATCAGACCGCTTTGGACTACTGCTCAAGGAAGAACAGTTACCTGTATACACAAAAGCACTTCAAGACATGTATAAAAAGCGAACTTACGTCACGAAGGAAACGTTCTTTACAAGTTTAGGAGTTTGGAGATTTTGGCTACCAAACGTGGATGTTGTTGAAAAATCTTTTGTGCATGCTCTTAACTCTGGGATGTTTGACTACTGGTGGTCCATGATGGACCGTTTTCGTACTCGACGTCAAACTAAAAAATTACAAAATACACTGCAGGAACACGGTTTGAATCTGATTGAAAAGAGAGGAAATGATGAGGAAACTGCAAAACCACTTCCTATTGCGGATTCTTTAGTACTCTCTGCGTTGTATTCTTTTTTGATTGGAGTAGGTGTCGCAAGTTTTGTGTTTATTTATGAATGTGGAATTTTAAAACATTCACAACTATGGCTACGCATCAATGTATTTTTGGGCTTACACCAACGCCGCGTTTGTGCACAAACTAATTTTATTTTTTGAGTAGCGCTGAGTACACATAACATAACATTATTAACCTTCTTTTTGCCAAGCTATTTCATGTAAACGTTATTTAATTGTAGTGGTAGATGTTTATAATTGTTCCTGTTTTTAAAAATGTCCTCGTGCGACCCAAGTTAAGACGGGAAATATTATTGCGTCTACAGACCGAAAGGACCGTTTCATTACAGCCATCGCAGCAAATGCTTTATGGCTAAAGTTCTTCTAACTCCATGCACTCAACTTCCTTCAAGTGAACTGTCGCGAGACATTAAATTGCACGAAATAAAGTTGATGCTGGAAAGACGCGTTCTGTTCTTTAGTACCGCTTTACGTTAGACGCTTTACATAACTTACAGATTTTTGAATTTTAAAAAATTATCTTCTCTTTCATTTATTATTTATTTATTTAGAACATTTTTAAATTAAATTCAGTTAAAAAACCACCATATACACTTTCCCACAAGCAGTAAAACTGCTATGTAGTACTTCTTTTAAAGTAGTAAAACTGACATTTACACCTTTTTAAAACGATAAAAATGCTTTTTTAACTTTTCTACATCTAGTAAAAATGCTATTTGCACATTTTCCAAACAAGTGAAACTGTGGTATTCACTTTTGTAGATATTTTAAAATATCAACTTGCACTTTTTAGATAGTAAGATTTGTACGCTAATTCGGCCATTTGCACATTTTCTAAGATGTTAAAACAGCAATTGCACTTTTGTAAAATTTGTTTAACACATTTGCGAAAATGGGGAAAATTACCATTTACACTTATTCGAAAAGAGTAGCGTGCAAGAAAATTACACGCAACTGTAACTATTTGACGCCGTTTACTTATAATTTGAATTTTAACTGTAATTTCATTTGACTTTCGTAATTGTTGGGAAGTGAAAAGGATTAATTTAATGAAAATTAGAATAAAGTCACTTAGTTGATAATATCCTATTTAATTTCTACAATTTCTTTAAAAAAATTCAATCTTGAAAAATTAAAACTTGAGCGTTTGGCAAATTACTTATTTACCTATGTTCTTATACTTTTTCCATTTTACGGCAGCTAAGCATAGATTTACGGTAGCCCATTTAGGCTGGGAGGCTGAGATTGGACTTTTCTCAGAATACCTCTTCAACCTGTTACGTGTACAAAGAGGTGTTTTACAGATTACTATTTGTATTTTTTATGCATCTGGCCCTAGCTCAGTCGCTACAATTACACTTATAATTTGCTAAGGGCTTTGGAAAAATTTGTTTAAGGAAACCAAAATATAATTTGGTAATCCTAACGACCACTAACGAGAAGGGCTGAAGTATGGAATCCCATGGCATCGTCAGTTTCCTTTTCTACTTTTTTCCTTTTTTTTGTAGCGTACAAGGCCGACGTCGGGCTTAAAAATCAAACAAAGTTGAAAGCAATTACAATAAAAGAACGTAATTTATTGAAGAAAAAGTGAAGTATGTTTAACACATCAAAAATTATTTTTATTCAATTATTCTTTGCCAGTACTGTAACTGTAGACAAAAATAAATTTCAAAATACAAACTCCTTTTACAATATTAATAACTGCATTGAACTAAACGGCCATGACGCTGCTGAAGAGGCAAATTGACGGTATACATTGTGCGTCAAAGCTCTATACGGGAATAACAATTTGCGGTTTTTTAAAAAATCGATAAAATCAGTTATGTAGCATAAAGAAAAAAAACATTTTCTAAACGGACCGGATTTCAAACACCGCCTTGCTATTTTAAAAAATATATAGGTAACCTCGATTTAACCTGTTTCAAAAAACATGCAAAACATCAATTTAAAAGCTTAAAAAAAATTCAAAACTTTCATTCAGCATTTCCTAAAATACTCAGAAGCACAATAGTTACAGTCTTAAAAAAATACAAAACCTTGATTCACACTTTTTAAAAAATGCTCAACCTTCATTCATACTTTTTTTAAAACAAGCTTATCCTCTATCTGGAATTTTACAAGATAAAAACGTCGATTTAACTTTTTTCAAAATCGTCGTAACCTCAATTTTGCTTTTTAAAGATAACAAGACCTGGAATTACACGTTTTAAAAACTTGCAAAACCCCGATTGATCCGACCTCTGCCAAAGCACCAACTTGTACTTTTAAAAAACTAGGAACCATCCACTGAGACTTGTAATAAAACGCGAAACCTCAATTTATACTTTAAAAAAAATGGGAAACCACCATCATTATTTTTTAAAAACAAAAAGAAATGTTGGCATATGTTTTATTTATTTAAAACCAGTAAAGCTTTGAAGGTACCTTTAGTTTTTTACAAGCCTGTAAACGGGGTAACAGAATGTTTTGTACCTTTTGAAAAAAATCAAGTGCTAGAAAAGCGTATACCTTTTAAAAACCCCACTACGAAAATTGTTCACTTTTTAAGAGGTTAAATACATTTTGCACTTTTTCAAAAAGACCTAAATAAGATATTTTTATACAACGGTGAGCAAGAATGTTAACAGCATGTTTTGTACCATTTATTAAAAAATGTGAATTGAAAATTAGAATCACAAAAAGTTTAGGATTAATCTTGTTCCAAGTAAGGGTTACATATTTTCCAATCCTTTCTTCTGACGTCGGCATTTATTCAAAGAATTAAATCGAAGAGGACAAATCCTGCACAATGCAATGGTAAAGCTCCAGCCAAAGCAAAGCAAACCAAAGCACAGAAGAAGAAATAAGGATAAAAACTTAATGAATGAAAACTTTTATTTATCGTTTTATTGAAACCGAAAAATTCGAATGAAATTATACTTCTATAATAAATTGTACTTCGATTTCAGTATTTATTTAAAAGAAATGGAACTAAAGAAAAGTAAAAACAAAAACAAACGGTTTCTCATAATTAAAACTACATTATAAATTGAAATGGGTTGACCATAAGTTACGAATAAATATAAAATTTCTAACACAAAACACAACGAAGTTAACTGTTAATTTTGTACAGCCCCTTGTAGAAATAGTAATAAAAAGTATAAATAAAAGCTAGAGATCAGCTTAGACACTATTAAATACATTTTTTACTATTTACCTAATGATGTTAGTCAAAACGTGCAGTAGTATCTCACAAGATTCACTTCTGCGATATCGATTCAAACTGGAGAATAAAGAGGTAATTAAAGTCATTATTCCTAATTTTTGTTTTTTGATTATTTTTTCAGATACTTTCCAGTGCAGTAGGCCGAATCTGCAATTCAAAAAATATATTATTCTATGCTTTAATCATTGCATGTTTGTCCGAACCAAAATTTTTGAAACCGTGAAGTCACTCATAGATGATCAATGGAACTTACCTCATCCTCCACTCTGTCAGAAATGCAAACCTTACCAACGGAGCCCTTAAAAGCGTACTTTTAACGTTTAGCCACACTAAAAAACGTTAAGTGGAATTTAAGTATTTTGAAATAATTACAGTAAAGATGTTATTTGCGCTCTTTTGGAAATCGTAAAAATTATTGTTGGAGGACAATGATGGCTTTGTTTTGTTAATAAAGTTCGTCTTTCTCTTGACTTTCTTAACAGCAGTGAAACTGATATATTACCTTTTTTAAATAGCAAAACAGCTATCTGAACTTTTTTAAAATAGTACAACTACTATATTAACTTTTTTGAAATACATACAGCTATGCAAACTTTTCTAAATCAGTAAAACTGCTACTTTTTAAAAAGTAGTAAAACTGATAGTTACACCTTCTCAAAACTGTACAAATTCTTTTTAAACTTATCAACTACTAGTAAAATGCTATGTGCACATTTTCTAAACAAGTAAAACGCACGGCATACGCTTTTGTAGATATTTTAATATATCGACTTGCAATTTTTAGATATATAGTAATTTTTGCACGTGAATTCGCCCATTTATACATTTGCCAAGATGTTAAAACAGCAATTGTACTTTTTTTTAATAAGAAGCTATATTAAAACAATAATTTACACAGTTGCGAAAATGAGAGAATTGCTATTTTACACGCATTCAAAAACAGTGTTATGCAAGAATATTACTTGTTACTGTATTATTTGGACGCAGTTTAGTTTATAATTTCGTAACGTCAGATAATTGTTTACAATTTTTTTTATTTATTTCTTTACATTTTCTTGACTTAACTGCAGGAAAATTAACGCTTAGATATTTGGCACAATACATATTTTGTTTTAAACCTATTTTTAAATTCCATGGCAACTAAATATAGATTTACGGTAGCCCATGGAAGCTGCAGGGCTGGGACTGTACTTTTGTCAGAATGCGTTTTCACCCACGACACGTGTGCACAAAACTATTGTAAAAATTACTATTTATTTTGGCGTGCATATTGCCGTAGCTCCGTCACTACACTTACACTTATAATTGCTATGGGTTGGGAAAAGTTTGTTTCATTAAAAAATTATATCATTCGGTAATACTTAAGAAATAAACAAGAACGCAATCCCATTGCATTGCATCGTCAGTGTCATAACTTTGAAACCTTTTTTTTGGAGTGCACGGGCACACTTAAAAAAACTGCAAAACCTCAATTTTTGCTTATAAAAAATACAAGATTGACTTTTTTCGAAAGTGTGTATATAAACCCCTCATTTATATGTTTTCATAAGGTGCTGAAACGGAATTTATACTGTTTATAATTTTGCTAATCCTCGATTTAGCATTTAGACAAATTCAAACCCTCAATTTATCCTTTTTCAAAACATGGAAAAAGCTTTAATTTAGTCCACAAAATGACTATGTGGAATTGTGGACTTGGGACATATTGCCATTAAGCTGAGACTGAACTTGGGGCACATTGCCTTTACACAGACGGTATGCAAGGCCCCTGCCCCTAAGCAATTTAAGCCTTTAAGTTTGAAAAGAAACTTGTTCGTTTGTGCCATTAAAAGCAAAGCGAAAGATACCACGGCAACCTCGTACCAATGGTTTTACACTGATTAAAGCTAACGGAACTGTAAAGCCGGAGATGAGTTAAACAAGTATTTTTTCTGCAAATTTGATTTTCCGAAACGGTTAAAATTGTTAGTTAGCACATTCAAAAGGATCAAAACAAGAAATCGAAATTTTTAAAAAACATTCAAAACTAGTAACAATCCTTTTCAAAGTCATCAAAACAAGATTCTTATATTTTCAAAATGTTAAATATAGAAAACAGCATTTTTAAGAACATTCAATACCACAAATTAACATACAAAAATTCAAAAACAAAAACGTAAATCATTGTTAGTTGAACGGCATTGAAATCAAGTAACTAAAATCTTTAGAAAGGTGAAAGCATGCAAAATGGAATATCCGTACCTTCAAAAAGTGTCAAAACCCCCAAATTGTATACATTTAAAATGAACAACATTGTATTTTCAACTGTTTTAAAAAGTGCATAGGTGGAGATATAATATGTATACCAACTCATTTACAAAGAGGCATAAAAGCAATATCTGCTATTTTCAGACTTGCAAAATCTAAAAAAAAGGCTTGTCTAAACTTTCACTCGCTTTCACTCATTTTACTGCTCGGTTACTATTATTACCGGGGACATAAGCGAAATGAAAATGTGTGCCCCTAAAACAAAGCCAAAACCAAAAAGAAAATTGTTTTTTTTTAATTTACTGTAGCTTTACTACGTGACAAGTGTGAAACGTTTTGTACTTATAAGATTACTAAAATTAGACTCAGTTTTACATCTTTAACATTTTCTTGTCATGTTACGACTAGCTTGCAGGATCGTGTTAAAATCAGCATGGAATCTGTGACCGTACAGTTTGGACAAAGCAGGTAATTTTGCCTCTAATATGTTTTTCTTTTAAAATAGAAAAAGTAATAGAAAAATGTAGAAATATTTTATTTTTTACTAAATTCGAGCTGCTTGAATTAAACAGGATTAATTCGAGTTTGGGACGGCTTTCGTTTTCATTTCCACGCTATATTTCCTTTCATAATTTCCAACCCCATTCTTCATTCTCTCGTCGGCATTCATTAAAAGAATCAAATCAAAGAGGATAAATCCATCAGAAAGCAAGGGTAAAGCTCAAGCCAAAGCAAAGCAAAAAAGCACAGAAAAAAAAGAAAGGATAAAACTGAATGAAAACATTGTTTTATTGAAAATTGAAACCAAGAAAGTCGAATAAAAATTTATTTCTAAAATAAATTGCAGTTCGATTTCCGTATTTAGTTAAATGAAATGGATTATTGTAGAAGCGCGTAAATTGTAGAAAAAATTAGAAATAAAAGCTAGTGATTAACTTTAATGCCATTAAAAACATTTTTCACGATTTATTATGGTTGGATGGTCTTACCCTTTTTAAGTATAATTTCAACGATATCGATTCAATATAAAGAAAAATGCACCAATCAAAGTTATTATTGACGGTTCTTGTTTTGATTATTTTTTCAGGTACTTTCCAGTGCAATGGGCCGAATTTGCGAACAGAATTTATTTCCAACTCTGAAACACCTGGCGAAGGATTTTGTCAAAATACTATTTTCCTAAAGTTCAACTTAACCATTCCTTCGCCACCGCTTAACTCCACCAACTCACTGGGTATTGATCGGGTGAGGGGTTCTACAATTTTAATTTTATAGTTATAATATTTCTATTTAAAAATGGGCAAAGTTTTTGAAAAAACTTTGTAAATATTTTTTACTAGTCATTAGACCACTCGAAATATTTAGACGGAGCCTCGCCTTTAAATTAAATAACAGATTAAATAGACTCATAGCTAACAAGCAGAGTGACCTTTTAAGAATGGAATAATGGCTTTAAAAAATAAAGGATTAAATATTCGCGCTTACCCTTTCTATCTGCCCCCGGCTTGTTCACAAATGACATAAGCATTTTCTGGAAAAGAACCCCAGAAATTTTTCCAAACCATAACATAAGTCTTCGGTCATTTATGCGGAGCCCTTTTGCCCTAAAGGACAATTATAAATTACTAACATTTATGTTTTAATTTTTGGACTGTAATTTGTGCACGTCCCTTTTCCTTTTCCTCCTTTGTTTGTTTTCCATTACAGGATTTATTTGAAGTGTGTAGCCCGTAGCCGTAATTTTAGAGAAAGTTACAAGTTAATTGTCCCTATTTTCTACGGTTTTAGTTTTTTTTGTATATGTATTGTTGCTTCTATACAAGTCTAGCCGCGTAATTACGTTGTCGCATAAGACCTCAAGGAATTCATTCAACTTACGAATCCGGTTTTTCATAGAGCCTCGTGATCCGCCGGATGCGGATTAGGAAAGCGGATCCGAAAAAAACACACATAAAAATCTAGAAAACTTCAAGGTAGGACAGACACTTTTAGACAGACAAAGTGAGGACAGAAACTTCTTAATGTTAGCCTGTTCTTCCGGACTCCGCATAAATGATGTTTCAAAAATGGGTGGAAAAATCCTACATTTATAAAAACAGAAATGGATTCAAACTTTTCTCGTTTATGCATTACCCAATTACCCCTACCTTAAATATTAGCTAATTCTTTACAATTTTTGAAATTATTTCTTTGCCCACGTAGTGAACTACGACATTGTGCCATCCGGCGAATTGTAAGGGCAGTTTAACAAAGTCTAGAGCGACAAACCACGCACATGCGTCAACTCAATTCAACAGCAGAAGCCGGACCAACTATTTATTTTCCGCTTATTGTGGTTTGCTGGCATATGCATGTTTTAATATTTTATACGACAATCAATCCAACAATTTTGAATAAAAATTATTTTTCGCCAAAGTTGCGAGTTTTTTCCATTTTTACTTTCCGTGTCAACTCTGTTTATGTATCTAACATTTAATTATGTACTACTCTGTGGAAACATCAAAACAATAACACATTAAATCGCAACCAATTCACGATTTCAAGCTACACTATCCCATCACCCTTTAATAGATCTACTAGTTAAATATTTGGGGTCGTAAAACAAATACTAAAACCTAAAACAACTTGTCATACTAGCTAAACTAACGCACGCAATTTAAGCAAATCGTTCACGCGTGACTATTTAGCTCCAACAACAGTCGATGTCAATCAACATCGACATAACTACGCCTCATTATAAGCTTTGAGGTGGATCCAACACACAATATAATTCAATCGATACTAGCAGCATCAAGCAACAATGCCTTACTTTATAAAGATCACCCTATTGTTTTGTATGTCTATCACGATGATTCAATCCGCTGTCAAAGTACTTGGAATTAGTGATACCATCTACGACGAAGAAGTATTAAGATTATTATTAAGCCCAATCAAGCATTGTCAGTTTGTACTTGACTTAAAAGACAGCGCTGACAAATTTGAGCTTCACGTGATAGAAACACTTCACAATATTCTGCATTCATGGAGTTCTTCAATCCAGGCATTTACTGACTACAGCATATTAAACAAAAGAGTACGTCTTCTAAAACATCAAGAAATTTGCATTATTCAAATTGTCATTAGACTCAATCCAAAAATGAAAAACAGAGTGATAAAATTAGACGACCCAACCCAAACGGGATTTATGACGACTAAACTAAACCATCTAAGAGATATCCTTATCGTACTGATCCCTAACAGTTTCCGTCTCAAAAACTTCGTATACACAAAAACAGCTGTGTGTACTATCCCATTAAATTACATCCTTTTAAAATTTAACGTCAGCACAACATTGGCCTTTGGGTTGTATCAGATCCGCCTACGATGTGAAGGGGACCAGGACGTGTGCATCCAACCGTTTATATTTTCTAAATACGAATATTCATGGAAATCATACGCAAGTATACTGGAAACATTTCAAGAGTTAAGACGGAACTTTCACCGCTCAGTGGTCACGACGTCCATAGGCTATAAACGGTTTTTAATTTCAACGGTCAATCCCAAATTATCACTAGTTGAAACGTTCAAACTTAAACTCCCTCCACTCCTACTGACGAGACTAGTTTATTTGCTAGCAGGCCATTTTAATTTTAGTCTAACTAATACTAAGCGCGGTGATGAAGGTATTAAACACTGTCACAAAGGATATATTTCCTCCATGGAGGTCCTACTTGCTATCAGCCCGTATACGCCCATTGTAACCGTTAGAGTTAGTAATTTTAGGCTACTATACGCTAATCCTTTAGCGGACAATATTCCAGTATGTTTTTACTACCTTGTTCAACCATTCAACTATACCGTTTGGATGACAATCGGAATTACAAGTTTAGCCTTAATTTCCTTTTCGGGGTTTCTGCTAAAACCAAAGGGCATTGCGACTTCATTTGAGCTCATTCTAACCCCATTCATTGGTCAAATTGTCAGTCGTGGTATAACTAAAAAATCATGGCACTTCTACACAGTTTGGTTCCTAACAGCCACCATCATCAGTATAATATTTGCATGTCACTGGGAAAGTTTTAGAATAGTAGCCTTGCCAGTTAAGCCAAATAAATCTCTTGCAGAATTGATCAAAGCTAAATATCTGCTTGTGGTACATAGGCAAGAGGGGATATTAAAGGAATTAAAATTTAGGCACAGAATTGCAAAAACAACTACGGGATACGAGAACAAGAATCAAAATTTGCTTTTTAAGCATTTGGTTGAGTTAAGCAATCGATCTACGGAAGGATTACATCACCTTTTAAAACAAGACCGCTTTGGAATACTGCTTAAAGAAGAACGGCTGGCTACGTACTCAAAAGCACTACATGAAATTTATAAAAAGCGAACTTACGTCACCAAGGAAAAGTTCTTTACAAGTCTTGGAATTTGGAGATTTTGGCTACCAAATGTGGATGTTGTTGAAACGAAGTTTTTGCACGTTCTTAATTCTGGGATGTTTGACTTCTGGTGGTCAACGACGAACTTTTTGCGTACTCAACTTTATACTAGAATGTTACAAAAAACATTGCGGGTAAACGGTCTGAATCGGGTTAAAAATGATTATGATTACGAGAAAACTGCTACACCACTCCCTATCGAAGATTCGTTAATATTGTCTGCTTTGTACAGTTTTGTAATTGGAATAGGTGTTGCCAGTTTATTCTTTTGTTATGAACATGGAATTTTAAAACTGTCAAAAGTAGGGCGACGCATCAACAGATGGACGTGCGGGAAAGTAAACCGCCAATCAGCAAAATTTGGGCCTATACATTAACCTTACAATTACTGCCAGCACAGCAAATTCTTAATCTTGGAGCTTCTTGTACTCAGCTTGATTTAAGTTACTGCAGCGATACATTAAGCATTTACTAAATACTTACAGTATATATGTATACTATAATTATACCAGCAATATTACCGTCTTAGTCAAATACATTCCAATATAATTATAAACCGAATTCGACAAGTGCTTGTAACCTTTCCAATATCTGATGATAAGAACACGATAGACACAATAACTTTTAAATAGCATGACAAGGCAACTTTAAGTTTGATGAAGGCATACAGGTGTAAACATATGCCATAAGAATTATTTTTATGCTTTGCTATTTTTTAATTGATTTTTAGGAAATTAAATCGAACAAAATATAGTTGATACCAACAAAGGCTCGTAAATGTGCATACCAACGGGTCCGCGTGTATGTACGTTTGAGACAATATGGATTACTTAAAATACAAGTATACATTATTAATACAGGTGCACAAGCCGTCTTCTTTTTAAATGTGTTAAGTTGTTGTAGCATTATCGCTCCACTCAACGATCTTACAAATACATAAATTAAAACGTTGTATTTACGTCCGGACGTCGAAATTCTCTGATTTCGTATCTAAAACTAACAACTAGGTACTTACACATAACATATTATTGTACGTTTCTGTCTTTTAGCACTACATTTTGGCAGAGGTTTTTCCAATGTGTTATCATTGCTGTCGTTAGTTATTTAAGTTTATTCACCATGTCGTTGTATGACTTTGATTTGACCTTATTCATTTAGCATGTGTATGCACCATAATATTCAAATCCACTTTATTAAGCCAAAGCACTTATTTGTAGAAACCAATATATATACACATTGTGCAATAAAGCAAATTGCGACGCAAGTAAAATTTAAAACTCGAATTAATTGACCTGAACAAGGTTAAAGCCGTCACTCATAGCTACCACTTGCATCTTACACAGTTTTTCACAACTAGATATCGTCGGTGAAGGTGCATTGTGGCGTTAGTCCAATGCGGGCTTAAAAGCATTGTGGCGTATGTCCAGCCGTCGCTTAGTTGCATTGTGGCTTAAGTCCACAAAACGAGAAAACCTATTCATTTACATGCGGAGCCATTCACAACGCGCACACATACACAAAAGACTGGTCGGTGGACTTGCGCCACAATGCAATTAGTTGAGCGATGGACTTCAGCCACAATGCTTTTAAGGCAGAATTGGACTTACGCCACAATGCACCTTCACCGACGATATATGTAGCTCTGGGTTCTGGATGTGTCATTTACATAGTATTAATTGTTTGTTTTAGAAATGTAAGATATTACGCTCGCAGTGTATTTGTCTTGTTGTTTGGTCCGGTTAAGCTTTGGTGTAGCTGAAATAGATTAAAAATCAATTACAGATTAAGTTTTAGTTAATGTAAAAAAGATTTTGTTCAAAAAGACAAAACAGATACTAAGCAGAATCAAGTATAGGGAAATAGTTTTCCTTAGTATCTCTTTAGCTGGTTGAGTTTACCAAAATATATGGAAACAAAGCAGGCATGTTTTTCACTTTGTAAAATTACGTTGCGGTAGGTATATTCATACTGGTTGCACAGAAAGTAGGAAGCACATGAAATGCTTCTGTTGCTTTAGTTACTAAATCTTTTTAATTCATTTAACTAGCTTCTTGTTAAATAATTATGTCTACCCAATATTATGCGTACATAAACATTTTGTTTGGTAAACGTTACTGTTGCAAGTCCAAACTCACACAAAGCAGTAGTCCGGCAAAAGCACTAGAACATAACTAGTTTTTACGTGATGTGTTACTTGGGTGTAAGCTGCATCAGTACAATTATGTAGGTGGCGACTTGGCCATAAATCTGCAATCAAAAATTTAGTAAACCACAATCTAAAAGCACATTATTTGAACTGAACATCATGAAATTGTTGCACTTACTGTCATCAAGACGGTTTTGTTAAGTGTGATATAATTCCCCAAAGAAATCTTGGATGGGTTAAGAAGAATTATATCATGGATGAGTTTAGCTTCTGAAGAAATGGAGGGACTAGTAGCGCGAATGTTAGTAATCAATGAACTACCGAGCATCTCTGCTAACTCTTTTTCCTGTGAATATGTGCGTAACACGATTTAATATTAATAAATATAAAAGGACCTGTATTATTCAAATCTTTGGGTATAATTTTATAAGCACTACCTACAAGAATTTCTAGCATAAAGCACCTTTAGTGTGATTTGGTCTGCCATCATACTTTTGACGAACAAGGACCACACATTCCCCAGAGAGAGTCCAATTAGGAGAGTAAATATCTTCACGGAATGCTCACCATTGTGATCTCCATTAAGCATAACGTAGATAGTTGCGACAGTTATTGGAAAATTTGTGCTAATGTCGAACATTTGCTGCTTCGTATGATATCGGCCTACAAGTCTACATTGATCTCTCAGGAGTTCCACTATGTGGCCCCATGCTCTTAATTCCCTCGGCTCCGAAATAAGTTCATTATCGATTAATTTCCCCAGTTCTAAGGTTATCTGGAACAAATTCACAAATACATTGAATTTATTGACGTCAAGTTTCACATGTAATTTTATTCACGATTTATTCAATGGTGTAAGCAATATGGCTACCTTGCTGAAGGATTCCGCTATAACTTTGTAAATGAAGACGGTTTTGGAATCTTCCCACAAGGGAAAGACGAGGAAATGGAGTGCAACGGAAAATACAAGAAAGCACTCGAGAAAGTCATCGTAGTGGGTGTTGGCATGAACGTAGAGTGGACACAAGATCAACGAAGGTATTCCAGCATAGAAAATTAGAAACCAATTTCTCCAACTTTCCAGGCTCAACATCGGCCCAGCAGCAGCTGTCCAATTATTGTTATTGCTACCGCCAAGAGTACTAACAATAAGCTCACTCGATTTGGTTTTTTGCTGGCGCAGTACAGAAAAATACTGAAATTCAATTTCTTGCCACTTGTTGAGGAAAGTAACGAGCATCCGGACATCCCACCAATTGCAAATTAGGCTTGAAATCTTATTCAGCGGAACTAGAAAGATGAGAAGGGTGGCCACGGAGTGCAAGGTGACGAACGAATGTTTGACGCCCTCCACAGAATATCCCGTTCTTGATCGCTTCGTGAAGTTGAAGAAATAGTCCTTGCTTTTTAAGAAACTACTAAGCCACCATATAGTAATTATAGTGTTTCAGTTAAAAAGTGTGAATGCCTAATTTTTAATGTATTTTCGTTTAATTGAACTTTTACCTGTCTCCAGCAAATGACATTTTAAATGTCAGTTCCATGATGTATTTGATCCATAACAAAATAAATATGACTGCCGAACAAAATGGCAAAAGGGTGTGAACTGACAGGATTTTAAAACGGTAAATCCTACGTTCTGTTTTCCCATCTTTATAGGTATGCACCGGTGAGCTTCCAAAGAAATGAAGAATAGAAAGAATCAACCAAAACTGATTTCCAATTGTGGCTTCAACTTCTACTGCTTTTATCTTCCCCCCACTTGATTTCATTCTTGTAGTAAGCATGCTCTTGGAATAAAACAATATAGCACAACGTTAGTTCGGGTCAGGTCCATTTCCATCACGGTACAAGCTACTGTTAGCGATTTCTACCAAAGTTCTAATAAAATAAATATAAAAAAAATAATGGGTTCAAAAATAATGCCCAGTATTTGTTAGTAAGTAGATTATAGTTTTGAATTAGGTAGCCTTAATGCGCATTTGTAGACTTGCACGCCACAGTTTACACGGGCGGGGGTCACAGTACTTTTAAAACGATAATAAATTACTTCCGGATTCCCGAGTGACAAGCGAGCATTTTTGGTATATTTTGAAAAAACTTTGTAATGAATTATATAATAAAGTTACACCGATAGCTTAGCACGCCTAGCAGTTGCTTTTACCGTGGACGCAACGAAAGATGGGCAGATCGTTATCTTTAACTATCTTTCAATTAACATATACATGATTATTTGTCCATTTTTCTTTGCGAATACAGTAAAAGCTTGCTAGTCAGATAATTGCTTTTTTTTCTTGTTTACTTAGGTTGATGAAAATTTTGAGAATTAATCGTTGATTCAGGCCGAGTAGTTCATTAACCACTTTACCAGTATAATATACAAAGGATCCAGTTACTCCGTGTTTCTGACCTAATAAATATAAAGTCTTGTCCAAGAAAAGCAATTTAGTTTAGTAGCTAATTATGCTTTGCATAGCGTGCACACAGCTAATTATGGGGAAGTTGCATGAGTACAATAAAGTAGATTGCGACTTGGCTAAAAGTACCTGTTGACAGGAAGTAAAAAATATATGATGAAGTAATGATAAATCGACTGTGCTATCAAATTACCGTAAACGCTCGAGTAGAGCCCCTGGGGCTCTATTTCAAATTTAGTGTCGTAGATTGGGGCTGTATTCGAGA
>JAQFZC010001253.1:0-32446 GCA_034695205.1 Dicyrtoma fusca
TTCTAAAATTTGTGTATTTCAGTTCCTTTCTCTGATTATGCTTTTAATAGCTCATTATGCTCAATTCTGCTCTATAAGTTTTTATTATGCTCGATTAAGCTTTATAAATTTTCAAAATGCTTTTTATGCTTTTTGAGCTTTTTGAAATTTTAATTTTTCGATATTTCGATTCTGCATACTGCCAAAAGCTTATAAACCTGGACACCGGGGGTCTGAGATGAAATATGCTTTTGGATGCTTTTTGTGCTTTGTGGTGTCCTTAAAAATAAATTATTGCTATAAATACGTATCCAATTCTAAATACATTACAAACAATAGGGGAACCAACAACCAATAATTTATGATTAAGAAATTAAAAGATAATGGTTAATGAAATTACTATCTAAAGAAATATTTAAGTGGTTAAAACCTTTCAATGTCCAACTTGAAAGCCTAATATGTACTTTGTAGTTTGAATTGATTTCTTTTTAGCAATTAATTAGTTATACGAGCAGGATGGAGAATCACGCACTTCAACCAGACAGTATTCAGTTTGATACTCCTCTATGCTATGCATTATGCAGCTAGCTATATCACTATAGTTGTGGGCCAACATTTACACAGGAAAATCGATAAATGAATATTTTGCACCGTGTTGCCTAGATACGTACATCCACAGGTTTAACATTTCTCCTGAAATTGAGGTAGTGTCAATTTTACTTGTAAACAACAACAATGTGGATAGAACACTCAACTCCTATTCAATGTATTTCTACAGTAAAAATTATTTATAATGCTGTAAAACAAAATACATGTGCTCAGTAAATTACACAAAGTAAATCTCGCTCTAATATGGCCAAAGTAGGTACTTGTTATAAAAACACCACCTTTATTCAATTATAGAAATGTTCATCTGGGAGTAGACACATACGAGTAAATTATTGAGGTAGAAAACACGGTACAACCACATTATATAGTTCTAATTATTAAGTATACAGAGGAAATAATCTGCCACAGCCAATTATGTTCTAGTACAACATTTTAGAACAGAGAACATTCCAAATCCAAACCAATGTTACTTAAACTTAAAAGTAAAAGTAAATAGAGAAGAACATGTAAGCAGGCAATATTCAAAAAATTTACGAGGGGTTTGATACAAATTCACAGCTGGCTCACACAGTTCTAACAAGTAATTATCTTCCACTAATATTAATCTCAATTAATCTGATTACTCTTCAGATCACACGCTAACAATAATATTAAATTGTTAAAAACAACGCATAATTAATACAGACAAATCATTATAATAAAAATTATTAAAGAATAATATCAAATGAACGTAGGGAAACAAATTAAGCACAAGGCAAAGTACTATATTACAGTAGTACTTACTATTATTACTGATATAATTACACCATCATATATACTAGCAATCACCATTCATGGGTCAAGGGAGGGTGACAAATAAAGCTTCAAAGCTGTATACATTTTATTCTGGACCACGAGGTTTTTTCATTGGACAGGTTGACTTTAGATGAAGACTCATATAGCCAACAGCAAAAGACTGCTGGCAGTTTTCACAATCCATCCTCCGATCTGGATGGAGAATTAAAAATGTAAGTACTTACAATCAAATGTTAAAGCAAATGGTTCTTACAAAACTAGCGTACTCAAGAATTTATCATAAGAGTCCTGTCCTACTAATTTAGTTTAAAAAACGATAAACGTAATTATGTAAAAATTATTTTTGAAATTCAACGACCACATGTACCTGGAAGCTGTTTTTCCAACGGTGCAGCAGTGCACGTGAGTCTCACATGCCGTCGCAAGGAGCCAATACAGGATAATTGTTTCAAGCAGTACCGGCACTCTGCAAAGCACATGCATAATTATTTATAACGAGTATAAATGATAGAAAGCTTTCACTAACGGACAAAGAAAATGATTGTAACTCTAAGAATGTCCCAACCTCCAAGTTAGTGATTATTATTATATTATTGGAAAATCTAACAAAACATTATCAACACTCACTACTTGCTTTGAGCTTCCTTCTAGTTCTTGCTCTTGGTTCGCGAGTGTAGACATTCATGCCACGATCTTCCCCGGCGATTCGATTACTTTTTGAAACTTTGAGGCGTACTTCAGTCCCAGGAGCGTGAGTTCTAATAAAGGATTACAATCACAATCAATTTAGATGTATGATGCTGTAATTATATACTTACACTTGTATTCTACATTGACTGGTGATGTGTGTGTCTACTATAAGTACATAGGAATAGCGGCGCGCAGTCCATGCCTGTCCCCCAAACGGGGAATTTCCTCCACGGCTGCTGATGCTTGCTGGGCGTTTATCGTTAGCGGATACTGTTTTTCCCAAAGCTCCATCCGTTTCTCGACCGTAACAGTCCTAGTGTTCAGCTCGTTCAATTTTTCATCGGCGTCAGCTTTATTATCATTAATTGCTTTTCCGTGCTTGCTCAAAATTTCCCCGTGAAGCTTCACACACTCCTTTAGATCGTTACTCATGCTGGCGTTAATTTCATTGGCCTTGGACTGCTGCACTTGGAGACCTACTAATAGGTCAATTGATTGCTGGTGATTATCCAGCTCTTTTCTAACAGCATGGTGCGCTTCCATTGAAGCAGGGTTTAACATAGTGGCACTGCTCACAATCAGTTCCACGTATCTTCCCTGCATATAACGCATAAACAAATTTAATGAACGACAGAATTCCAACACAGATGACACAGCTAATTCACATCTTGATATTTTAATTAAGCGACACCTTTTAATTATCCTTTTAAAACCACCGAAACACGTCTTTTACAACCTTCCTATGACTGCATACAATGAATCTTCACTGATGAAGTATTTTGGCATTTTTACAACTGTAAATCGTTAAAACTTACGTACTTAAATAAGTTGTGCTTACTTATTAATTCACATACCTGTCCTACTTCAAAGACCTCATCATCGTTGACAAACGATTCTGCGTCTTGGATTGCTTCACTCCAATGGCCAGGTATTCCGTACTCGTCACTCATATTTGTATTCTTGAAGTCCCCGAAATGAGAGTTCCTACAACCACAATTGAAATGGAATTATCTAGATAATTATTTCTGTCCGTCAACTTTTGCCTTCAGTCATCGATTATGGAATAAACTAATGTTAACACAATAACAAAATCGTTTCAACTTTCTTTTAATCAGTCGTTTCCTCGTCGAACTGTCAAGCTGTAAATTGTAATTATAATTATTGTAATTATTTGTCCAAATTATAGTTACATACCATGCAATTTCAAATATTTGAAATTGTATTTTGGGCCATTTCTACTATCGCAAGAACTCCCATTTACACCTAACATGATGGTTAGTGTGACTTGACAAATAAGAATTCCCTGACTAATTCAGTTTCCAGTGAATTCTCGTATAAAGTATTAAATGAAACGTGTTTTTTGACATTTCTGAAGGAATTGAAGGTTGTAAATATGTAGCTATACTGACAAATGTTTTGCGTCACGAGAATGAGAATTATATATGTAGATATAATTTTTTGAACATTCAACAGTTGACAGTATTATGACACCTGCAACCTGTGGGAAGCAATTCAAATTAAAATGATTTTAATTCTGTGACCTCTGGTGTCTGGGAGTTAACCGCTCAGCTTGATGGTCAGGGAGAAATGAATGCCCTACAGTCAACAGTTGATAGTCATCGCCAAGGTAACCCAAATAATGCTTTTAAGTAACTGCAATAATGCTTTAAAGCTTCATTTTGGCCTAAAAATGCTTTATAATGCCACAAAAATGCTTCATTATGCTGATAAAAGGCTGTTCTTTTTCGATTACGTAGAAAGTGTGAGCTCTAAAACACACGAAACCCACTATTTTGATTTGGCCTTAATAATGCTTTCGGGTTACCTTGGTCATCGCCATTTCAAAAGCTTTTCAAATAAAATGAAGCACTTTTAAATAGAGAAATTAATTTTCTATTTCTATTAGTAGCGTTCGACCTTTAGTTTTTCAAAAAATACTGTCTCCTTCAGACTTTAGATACAACAAATGCACTTACAAGTTGTTTCAAAATCGGAATTTTTTAATTCGATGCAAGCTAAGTTGAAGGTGAAAATCTTGAACCACTAACGGTTACCAGTAACAATGATTTGGCTTGTAATTGTGGAACCTACGCTCCTTCTTTTCTCTAGTGTCAACGGTCAGTGAGTCAACATGACGGCACCTAGTTTTAATTAAATTCGGGTATTATACTTCCTAATGAATGTTAAATTTTGACTTACGCTACACGGTGACCTGTGACTGTCAACTGTACTGTCGAATTTTTTCACTTATTGTGGTCGTCACTCGTCACTATTTTTTAGCTTTGTCCAACTGCCACCTGCCAGTCTGCCTTTCTGCCAGGATCGGGTAACGCGAGCGAGCCATGCAGTCTAGGAATGAGCCGTTGACATGGAACCAAGTACTACGTAGTTAAACGGTCAGTTGAAATCTAGCATCTAGAAACTATCGAAGGGTCTGGAAAAGGGCATTTCAAATATTACACAGTAGGATTGACATTGTCTATTGTTCTGGCAGGCCTTTCAAAACATGTGAACGGTATTTTTGTCATGATTTTAGGTCGATTTAACGAGGTTGGGTGCCTAGTAGAAGACTAATTTAGGTTTACTTTTTTGAAAAACTGCATCATACCATTTTAGATGCTTTCAAAAACAGCTTAAACTGTCAAGGTGATTCATTTTGTAGAGCATAATATTTGGTTCGCCCCTTGAATGAAATAGACGGCCCCTTCAAGTCTCCATGACAGCCATTTCAACGTGGCTTCAGGGAAAGATGGACTCAACAGATGACACGATCATTTCAATTCTTTCAATAGAATGTCCTGAGCGTTTCAAGACAGCGAGAGATGGTAATGAAGTCTACATCCTAATAATAAATGCTCTCCTCTTCATCTTTATTTATATATAGAATAGCTTTTTAGAGTACGTTACGTGTAGGTAATCTTTTCTGCTTGATAGATGCCCAAAAAATCAATTAATTTATTATTATTTACTATAATTATATAACAATCACCGAATTCGTGTAATAGTAGTTAGTAGATACTCAAGTGGCTCACGCTCAATATTCTTTAGTCCGTAGTTTAATACATAAATGCAAGTAGGTACGTACATTTGTACATATTAATGAAAACAATTATGTAATTTTATTTTTAATAATCCATCAAACTTGAGTACATGGTATGTATAAGCTTGACATACTGACATATTATAAATGACGATAAGCATATAAAAACTAAAAGCTATTTAAATTGAAGAGCTTTTAAATCCAAGATTAGGCATAAGGTAACCGTCAATATTCTCAATATCTGTAATGAACTCGAAAAATACTCTCAGCTGAACAACAGAACTACTGATAATATTGTCGTACCGGTTGGCAATGTCCTGTACCCCACAGACAGATACTTATCTATAAAATGTCCCACTACAAAATCGTAAAACGTTTTGAATTATCAGTAAAATCACACTTTCATCCCGTATATAAGCACAGGTTTGAAATACATCGAAGTTAAATTGAAAATAAAATTGAGCCCCACGTGCTCGCAGAAAAGTAGAAAGTATATAATAATAATAATTATTTATTATATTGTGATTTGGTCCGTGGTACGAACGAATTACTGTCGAGTTACAAATTACACTAATAATAGTTAAATAAATTATTAATTAAGTAGAAATAATTCACAAAAATAAGAGCAAAAATGATTTTAAAATTCCAACCTAGTCTCATTCTTTTGATTCTCTTCTCCCTCAGCAAATTAAATATGGGTTCTTACGTTCAGTCCGTCGTTAAAGTTGTCAACGATGACGTCTCCATTTTGGGTGAGGCACCCTACTGGGACCCCGTTGAGAAAGTTCTTTACTACGTGGACGTTTTGGGCGGTGACTTCGTCAAACTTGACCCCGCTACCCGTCAAATCCGAAAAGTCAACAAAGGTGCCGGGGTTCAGTTCATGATCCCATACAAGAACGAAAAAGGCTCCTTCATCGTCAGTAAGAAGCACGAGATTTGGAAGCTCAATTTTGAGAACGAAACGACGGAAGTCCTTGCTAGGGTCCGGCCTGAACTGCCAGAGAGGGAGAATTTCAACGACGCCAAGTGTGACCCGAAAGGTCGTCTCTTCGTGGGCACCATCCTCTACGATGAACAGGGCAATAAGGTACCACATGGCGGAGCCCTGTACCGTTTAGATGGAAATAAGGTCACTCAAGTTGGCTATGGATTCACTGTCGCGAACGGACTCGTCATTTCCAATGATAAGAAGAGTTTGTACTTGAATGACTCCGAGGACAGAAAAATCTATCATTTTGATTATGACTTGGAGACGGGCGAGTTGAGCAATCAAAGGGTTTTAATCGACTGCGAGAAGAGCCCCGATTTCCGCTCGGGCGAATTCCCGGATGGAATGATCATGGATAATCAAGGGTTCATCTGGGTTTGCATGTGGCAAGGGAGCCGTGTCGTCAAAATCGATGTCGATCTAGGTACAGCAATTCATTAGTATTTACACTTTATTTTTGTTATTTTAATTTGAAACTTTTAACACGACAGAGTTTTCATTTTACTAATTACTATTTTATCTCCTTACATGTAGCTCGCGTTGTGGACCAAGTTCTTCTGCCCAGCACCACCATCCCATCTTCCTTGGCCCCAGGTACCTATGAAGGTCAGCTTGGATACTACATTACCTCGGCTACGATTGACATCCCCCCAGGTGATCTGAAAGCCGATGATGGAAAAATTCTTCATATTTCCTTCGAAGGAGGCGAAGTTGGAACCTTTGTTCCTTAAGCAGCATTTAGTAGTGTCAAATATTACAGCCACAGCTACCATCTTCTCATCTGTCGGACTAAAGCGCCAGTAAATAACTGAAAATTATACGTTTTGAAAAAAATATGAAAAATAAAAAAGTACAAAGTATTATTACTGCCGCTTCCAAAATATCAAATTATAATCTGTATTTCATTCAAAGCAAAAATGAATACCTGCCTACTTGCATTTCACATTTGTGCATTTTGTTAACCTAGGGTTGGACCGCTCGTTACAGATACCTATCGACATTGCACTGGTCAGTAATAGAATAATTTAAAGGAAACCCAATCATCCCTAAATTTCTACTCGCAATTTTTATAAATCTGGCCCCTACATAATTTCCAACCGGTTATGTATGTATCAAAAAATTACATTGTCATTTCGAGATTTCACAGAAATATAGTTAACGTTTTTTTACCTCATTAAGGACCATTCACCTGTCCTATCCTTCAGATGTACACACTGTTTTATATGCCATCAGTCATTGCTATGCATTATTTATAACTTAAGATTTGGTTTTGCCAACAAGTGTCACGTCAAACCGTGTACGAAGCAACATATTTTTACAGGACACGTCACATCGCAGACGTAGGTGCCACTCTGTCAGTATTACGTTTGCCAAAAAATAGATAAGTAAAACAAGATCTCACTTTGGCGTGACTGGACTTCACATTTTGTTCTTGAATTGATTTAAATATTGGATGTAGGAAAACTAAACGTCCTGTGTCTGTAAAAGTACATAGATTTCAGTCATAACAACTGCACAGGTTTCTCAAACCAACAACAAATTGCTACATATTATAAGGTCATCAGTCTGAAGTGTCTGCAAAAATACATAATAAAGAATTTTAACACAATTTCTGTCTCTGTCGCAGTTTGTCTTTGGCTTGGAATCTTAATTGGTCAGTGGCTTCCATGGAGTGACTGTAAATAGCTGCTGCAAATACATGCACCTAAGTAAAAAGTTTACTAGCTTAGTCCATTGAATTGTCAAGGTCACAATCACACAATCTCTGACTGAGTCAGCTTCACCTCTTAAAAGGCTATTTTCCTCGACAATACTCGACACTCGACACTATTGTCTGGGACGAGACACTGACACAATCACCATTCAAGCCAGCCAGTGACCAGTGTAACAAGAATTCGTGATTTTTAACAAGCCACAGCAATTTAGCAATATATCGATGTCAGGCAAATTCTACTTGTTATTATAAAATTCAGCATATTTATGAACCCGACTCACGTTCAAAAACAATAAGCCGGAGCCCACGGACCTACTACTCGAGTTCTGTAGCTCATAAAAATTGTTGAATTAAAATCAAAAACAGAATATGAGCACTCAACTGATCAAGTTATTAACACTTCGTGGCTTTAAGAAGCATAGCGACAATGACGTAGGTATGTACAGTATGTATGTACGTCTGAGGTGATTAAAATAAAACCATAGAACAGCAAATCCTCCGTAAAAATGTGGTACGAAAATGGAAAGGGACCTTTTGCCACTTTTGCAGAAACAAAGTTTCAAGAAACCTATCGCTACCGTAACTGCAAAGTGACCGGAGTCATATGTTATGCTATATGTACGTGCAATGCATATAAATAGACATCAGCCACTTTGCAGTTAAGACTTGAGTGGACTCCGACAATTTAGCAATTAAGTAAAAACTGGGCTTTTAGGGCGCTTATTGCAGTTACAGTAGCGATATGTCAATAGGACTTGGTGATTCCAAGAACAAAGCCTGGTTATACATATGTAGGTACGTCATTTTGCTTCTTAATAATATGTACAAGAAATATTACCTATAACAGTTTGAAATTCAGTATAACACAGGTAAGTAATACAGTAATAAAAATACTGATGTATACACTGAAAGCAGACACCTGCATATTATGTACTTACTGTAGATGATACACTTACCTATATCACAAGCTCTTTAAAAACCGCAATACAATGCAGTGCTAAATGGCAGTCGGTCAGAGGTCAGTCACTCAACGGGTCGGTTAAATTGTGTTGGATCACTACTAAAGTGTTGATTCCCCTATTAACAGTTTTTTGTTGATACATTAAATTCTTGAAAATGGTCTCAACGTGTCCAACCCCAATCATATATGTACATCTTTAATTTTCAGACTTGAAGATCCTTGTTTTTACGAATGAACTGAATTATTTCAGTAACCTTTAATAAATGAGCAAAAAAAGTATTATTAACATTATTATTACAACTATTGCACAGTTTATTCGTATGCTATTTATTACATTTCACAATAACAATACAACTCAGGAAACATTAATACCAATAACATTTGAATGGTCTGAAATAAAAAGTACAAAGCATCCTAAAGGAATAATAACGAGTTGCTTTGTGTAAGTATGTATGTCGTAAGGAAATGGCTGCAACGCCTACAACTTCAGCGACGTTTCTACTTTTAGTGAATAGCTGGGATACAGAAAAAGACCAGATCGAGCAAGAATACATTTTATGTAGAACAAAACAGGTAGGTAGACAATGTTTACATGAAATTAAATACACAATTATCCTGCCTGGCTATATAACGGCAAAAATGATAAAATGCAGCAGTAATACTACGCCATGCCCTTGCTTGCAGTAACAACTTATATTACCTAAATGCATTACTACTATTAATCAGGATTACCACAAACGCATTGGAGCAACTTCTTCCGTGCTCAAACTAATTTAACTCAACATAAAAACTAATAATGTGCGTTCAGGTTTCTATAGGCACTTAGAGCTAGCCCAGCTACCTGTGCAGGTACCTTCTTTAAACAAATTCACGCATGGAGTATGGCCATTTAGTTTTTTCAAACATTCTATTAACTTAATGAAAGCTTCAAAGAAGCAAAGACTGAGACAGGCGTGTTTAGATTTTTTGTGTAGAGGATTTAGATAATTATTATTAGTATCGTTTACAACCCCACAGCGTAAACCCTGCAAAGATGAGCTTCTTTTAGATAGTAACTTACCCCTGTAGCTACTATCTCAACTTATACCGTACGTGTCCTATTAGCTATTACTAAAGCTGGATTAATAAATCGTGTTTTCAGTTTGTACATTATTAAATGAATGCATATGCTAAAAAAAATCATACTCCAGAATACTGACCAGAGATTGGCGGTATCATCAAGTTTTACGATACTACCATTATCACGTATAACTCTGTATAGTTAGTAGTTAGTCAGACCATCAGACGGTAGATACTTAACGTTCTTTCTTTCTAGCAAAAACTGAACTAGATGAAAATATTTGCCAGCAATTATTTAGCAGTATAATGTGTAGTTTCTTCACGGTTTGACCCCATATATCTAGAATGTAACAAAAAAAAACTAAAATTACTAAACTACACAGTATCAACAGTGATATAGTGTGCAAGTACATATCTAAGTTAGCGAAGCCTTTCATCTTTATCTTATCTGAATATGTCTTTATTTATGCAATGTGCATTTTGTTTATATTACAACAATTATTATGATAAAGTATCATTAAACCGTCTTTCTTTTGCTCTTCCTGGTCATTCGTAATGTAAGGAAGGCGATATTTACTCACTCAGCACCACATCCCACAATTTTGTCCAACGGTTTTGTACCTCAAGCCACAACCCAGACTTAAACTAAAACAAGTCAAACCGAGTAATATATTTAATATAGGTAATGAGATCCAAAGCCTCAAATAATACCTACACGCAATACAGGTTTGCACTGAAGAAGATATTATGTCGCCGAGCTCAGTGGTCCTTGTCTAATATTTAAAGCAGTAAATAAAAGGGAAATGTTCTCGCCTACCCATAATCTCAATTAAGCGCAAAAAACGTGCGTGCCTCGCAATTAGATACTACATACATATTACATAGTACATAAGTAGGTATGACAGTAATTGATACTGACACTATAATCTAGAAGGTTGCTTCAGTATCAGTAGTAGCATCACATTTTCGAAGCACTTAACAGTAGAAGCATACATAATAATGAATAATAAATTATTATCTGTCCCTCGCTCGTCCAAAAAAAAGAGTTTATGCGGTGGTGGACAGAACTTGTAACCAAAACCAAATTAGACCACCAGCCACATTTTGCATGTATCTAATTACCTACTTGGTATAAAGTTGAGCTACCTACCTACTGAACTTTTGTAACCGCTAGTTTCTAGAAGAAGTTGTTAATCTGATTCAGATTCAGGTAAGTCAGGTACAGAGGTCAATTGCCTAGTACAAATGAAACATCTGGTTCCTTTGGGAACACTACCGGACATACTACTAGATTTTTAGTACGCATTTTTGTACTCACTATTTATGTTTCAAAAATGAATTCAGTCAGTAAAAACGCCAGTAAAAGTTACCACTACTGAAGTAATGGTGACAGCTTAAAAAATAATTCTAAAGAAAAACGGAAAGCTGACAGACATTTAATTGAATATAATATGACCATATAATTTTGCATGTGCTGTATCTCATAAGTTCATTTTTCAGTTTTAGTTGAAGTTACAGGTAAAGGTTTGATTAGCTATTGTAAAACGGTGGAGGTAAAATGTTGGCATACCGGTATCAGTAGTTTCAGTTTCTACAGGCAGGGAATCTGTAATATCAGAACGAAAGGTTGCAATACTAAGCATTTTAATTATTAATCTGTGCAAAAATGTCACTGCAAAATATAAAACTCGTTCATCCGCTTTTATAAAAGATAACTGGGTCGTATAAAAAAAGTATCTACATATTTCTTTTACTTTTACTTTCCCGTTTCGAATTTCAGAAACTTAGGTACCTTACCTACCCGCCGGACACGCAAGCTATACACTATGTATACATACAGATTTCTTTTCTAACTTTGCTAAAAAGCACCGGGATAAGACGCAGAGTACCTAACTCCAATAAAGATAATGATGGGTACATGATAGCTTTATGTTAGTAGTAGTAAAATACGCTTTTAGTAGCAATCTGCTTTATCTTTAAATTTTAGATCCTTATATGAGATTCTTTACAGCATTAAACTTACGTGTGACATTCACGCACAAAGATATCAAAAAAAGTTATAAAAAGTGTTAAAGGAGCAGATAGTTAAGTAAATTGACGAAACACATTTCACCCTTGATTACACACTTACTTACAAGACAAGTGCAGATTAGATTGTAGTTCTTCTTTGTTGACGGTTCATAAAAAGTAAAATAGTGTAACCACCTACTTTTCCTCAACAAACATTCTCAAGTAGCAGTACACTGAAGAAAAAACTGAAAGCGACTATTACTTAGATTGCGCTCTTTGTTACAATTTCCGTTTCCCCACTCAGTTTTTTCAGCATATCATCACGAGCAGTTGATCATAATTCACATTCACATTTTACCCACGTCCAATTGTCATTGCAGACAAATTGCGATTTAAAACTAAAACTAGGCGCTTAATCTCAATCTTAATCTAGTTTTTGCCCCCATGACAAATTATGAATTTTACTACATATGTCTACAACCCATGATTAATTTCCTACTATCTGCACATACATACATACGTTACAACGATTATGTTATAAAAGTGAAACTTGTGACTAGGTACCCACATCAAGTTCAACGGAACAACTGATGACTGAACTTACTAGACAGAAATTTTATTTCAACACTGATACACAAACTTTCATTTCAATGTTCATCATCTTTCTGAATAATATTAAAATATTTTCACCATTTTCAATTTTTGAAACTTGTCGGCTTTGAACAAGTAATATAACTTGACTTTTAATAAATTCTGGGCCCTAATATACCATAGCCGCTACCGGTTAAATTATGCATCTGTACTACCTGCAATAAATTTTTTAAACTATTACCAGTCAGGAAAGATGAAAGCCAAGATCATATTCCTCGAAATCAAACACATAATAATTTAAGAAGAATCAAAAAATGAAAACCATTCAAAAGCAAAGGGCAGCCAGAGAAAGACATCTTGTGCCGGCGTCAAAATTACCATACTTGAGCGGTTTGGTCCGGGTCATCGTCATTCTCGTCACGCCATGTCTGTAACAAAGAAAACATATCTTGTAGTAGCCAATCAACCAACAATAAAATCTTTTCACATTTCTTTAGAAAACACAATATTACTAGAAGCCACTAGAAGTTTACGCACTCAAGAGGATCACCACAAAAAATCTGTAACACAGTTACGGACGGGGTGGGGGTTATTCCGTTTGTTCGCAGCCCATTGCATTTCGTCACTAATAAATGATAATGTCGAATCTTGAAGCTCAATGAGAACAATCAGGCAAAAAATCAAAATCAAAGAGAGCTGAGCCAACTATTAATTACCTACTAACTGAAAGTAGGTAATACAATACCTACAAGCACATGTGCTCTACCTGCTAATCGAATTTGATTCTAATGTACACAATCAAAATCCTGTATATACTTTTTTAACGCTTAATTGGCCATTCTCTCTACAACTTACAATTAGCTGTGCGAGAGTAATATAATGGAAGGAAATAAGGCAATAAATAATACAAATAAATTTTATCCATTAAACTTGTAATTACATCCATAAACACGTTTTAATCTGTCTGCATCTGTATAGCATTCAGCACTCGTCAACCTTTAGTATTAGATAGGTATATATTTCATCCTTATAAGACAAACATCTAACGAAAACTCTAAAAAAATAATTAAAATTAACGGAACTAGTAAGCATACACCCTAAAAAGAAATAGTTACTTGTTTTCAAACAAATATGATACGCGAAACCGGTGATACATAATAAATATTGATTTTTTAATACTAAAAACTACCGACTAATGGCCGGGCTAGGACACCCCCTTCGTTTGTCATTCATCATTTGTATCGAATAATCAATAATTCCTTGTCTAAGACCGGCGACGGCGACGCTAAGCCTTATGCCTGAATGTTAAAGAAGATGAACCTGAAATTTACAGACGGTGAATATCTGAAGACCAGTTGCAAGTTGTCAGGACACGTCTTCTGTCTGCAAGTGACATGAGTCTTCTGATTCTGAACTATAAGCAATAAATAAAAAAGAAGAAAAAAAATCACTCCACATAATGTTCCCACACCAGTATTAACGCAGTCATCATCATCTAGGTGAAGGTAAGTTCATGTTCAAGGTACCTAACTATAAAAAGTAAAATGAATGCTGAGTGGTTAGAGTTTCACATAAAACCTACATACTTACCTCAAGAGGTACTCACTTTTTTCTTTACTTGTTAATTGTTGTAATGTTGAATTTAAGTAGGTACTTACGTAGATCAACTAATATTAACAATTATGCTTTCAACGTTGAACGTGTGACTGTAAACTTCCTTGATCCGCATCCGACTTCATCGTCCACCTAGAAATTGTGTGTTCTTCAATACTTGATTCTTCATTGTTCATACTCTTCAAACTCTTCATACTTTCTTGATGCATTGTTGATTCAAGTTGATTGTAGTTTGCTCCCAGTTGCACCAACGACTCATTTACGATGCAGAATTCACGGTAGCCGCACTGCGATGCAAAAACTAACAAAATATTCACCATCAACCAAGGACCACGATATTCAGTAAATCCCCTAACCTCTCAAAAACATCGAAGCTCCCAACACCCAACAAGATTACCAGGATTACCAGAAGAATACATTTTTCGA
Organism: Dicyrtoma fusca; assembly: GCA_034695205.1. NCBI lineage: Eukaryota > Metazoa > Arthropoda > Collembola > Symphypleona > Dicyrtomidae > Dicyrtoma > Dicyrtoma fusca. The sequence goes on from JAQFZC010001253.1 coordinate 14,480, forward strand.
TTTCAATTGTTGAGTGTATGTACTTACATTGAACAATTTCGCCATTGCAGGGTCACATCTCTGCTCTGTTGTCTGTCTGTCTGTCCCACACAATTCGTGAACTGATTCTTCTATCTTCTGCACTGACAACTGAAACAAACATCCGACTGCCACTTCAACGGACTTAATTATTCACTTAATTTATTAGTGAGTGTTATACTGTTGACTGTCGTTTAATTCCCTATAACCTAATTATCCTATTAAAAAAATCGCTTACTACCTTACGGTGAAGTTACTAGTTATTAAAATTAATTCAGTTTGCACATAAATCAAGTTTGTGGTGTTGTTAAGAGTATTTGTAATTAAAAAGTGAATTTTAGTCGGTCACTAATCTGATCAGTGAAACTCTAATTGAGTAGTGTTGAGTGTGATAGTGAGTGACGCAGTGAACGCCACGCGTATAAGACGAAGGAAGACGATCATGAATTATAAACGAATTAACGTTTGGACTTTATCCTATTGTATATGTTACCAGGTATAACTATTTTAATTATAATTAGTATAATAACTTAGTTACTGAACGTGTTTTATTTAACCGCTCCTTTTATTGGCTGTAATATTGACCAAGTTTACGTGCCAAACGCGTATTTAATATGCATAAAAGGACGAAATATTTCGTTAAAATGTGTTTTTTTAAATCGTTTTTTTGAAAAGTGCTATTTTTGTAGGAATAAGTAGTATAGTAGTAATTGCTTTATTGTCAAATTCACACAGCAAACGCTGATTTCCAGGAATAGACACTAGTTCCTAGAATAGCTAGAATAAGAAAGAAAAATAACTATTCTATAAAAAGTACATAATATAAGACTTTACAATTTGAATTTAGAGTTTTTATTAATGTTTGTGATCAGTGATCAGTGTTTTATGTTGTTTTTCAAAAATAGTAAACAAAATCACACGGCTTTATACGCTCTTATTTTTCGTGTGCAACTTTTGCAAGTAATTAAGTTATACGACGACCTAAAACAGTCATATTTGCTCTGTTAAATGTAATTGACGAGCAGTGTGGATTTGGAGCTATTTAATTTAACCATCCTCAAAACAAAAAAATATATTTACTACCTACCTACCTAGATTTTATTTCCGTAATCTTTAGCTTGAAAAAATGACGAGTGATTAGATGATTAATGGCTCGCTTTAACATAATTGCGTGCGTTTTGAGATCTTTATTTTATTACACAGTATTTACTTTTTGTTTTATGGTCTGAGTGCTGTGCTTCTGCACACCATCACGGCCCGTGGTAACTGTGATAAATTATGTTCGTGATAGTGAAGATTCTGAAGATGATAATGATGACGCTGCATTGTTTACATTTATCATTAGATTAGTATTTAAACACTTTATGAATGCCTTCGGTGCCTTTTGGCTAACACATCTTTCGTATTTAATTGGATGCAGTCAGGATAGTTTAATAACCTCATCGTTTTTCATGTTTATTCATTCTATCTATCGACTTAATTGGTGCTCTGTAATTCGGTAATTTAATATTTCAGTAATGACAGGGAAGTCAAGTCAAGTCACTTTTACACATGTAACTTGATTGCCGGTAACGATTCATTATGCACTTGAATTCATTTTAATTGTACATACGTCGCCAAGGGACAATTAAGGGACAAGTGAACAATCCACTTTAAATTAAAAGTCTGCTTAAAAAACAAGACGCCATTTCCTGATCGTTTTACACATTCGTGAGCACTATTGTTGAATATGAAATGAGATGAATGAACTAGTCACGCATCAGCAATATTGTCAGTAAAGCATTAATTAAATAACCAACGATTTCTTATAAAAATACATATTATATTTAAAGCTAACAACCTCTGCACATTTTTTATACGAGTTGGAGGAAACTATGTAGTGTTAAACTTTTACCCTTTAACTGTGAAAATATGGAAATAAATTATTTTTTAAATTAAATAGACAGACTTCATTTAAAAGAAATAAAACTTGCTCCAGTTTTCTGAAATTAATTCTGTTTTCTAAATCACTAAATAAGACAAGGAGTACCCATTGTTTGACAATCTGTATCTGTAGTGTATGCACTTAAGTTAAAAAACAAAACCAGTTACCAGTTTAAATTCTTTCCGTCCTTGTTAGAAGGGCAGAAAGTTTATTTTATTGACATGTGTCAGGTCAGGTGTTTAGCTGATTTCGACTCAGATTAAGTAAGTTCCGCTTAAAACAGAAAGTTTATGCAGACATAAACGCAGACAAGAGTTAAGAAAATTGAATACGCTTGACTGCCTGCTTAAATGACGTAAAATTATATTGTCATAATAAAAATGGAAACATGATTCACTTCATCTGTACATACGTGCCATTTTATTATATTGTACAGTTTTTGTTTGTAGGTTTATTAACTTGCAGTTTCTACCGGCAAAACTACATCATTTTACTATACATTGTTTCTGTTATCATTTCAACTGGTCCTTTCCTTAAACAATATACCTAGGTAGGTATTTTTTTTAACAATTATGTCTGGCCGTCTAGCTTTGCGTCTGCAACGGCATAAAATAAAAGCCAAATAATTGGCCAACTTTTGTGTGTGACAGTATTTAATGTATTTAGAACACAAGTTCCGACCAGTGAGTTTCTTCTGATCTGTAATAGATATGACATATGTGAACACTATAGTATGATAGATAATAGCCTATAGCTTTTAACTATAAAACGTTTAATTAACCTATTAGGAACTGGGGGACCATGGAAAGAATACTTTACAAAAGTGATTATGTATGTAATTCTATAAATCATTTTTTTCAAAACGGTCAAATCTAGTAAATAACACTTTTTCAAAACGATCAAAACTAGAAAATAACACTTTTTCAAAACAGTCAAAACTAGTTAATAACACTTTTTCAAAACGATCAAAACTAGTAAACAACACTTTTTCAAAACGGTCAAAACTAGTAAATAACACTTTCAAAAGGTCATAAAGCTAAGAATTACCGATTTAAAAATAGTCAAAACTAGAAATTACTATTTTCGAAAACATTCAAAACAAAGCACTATTATTACTACTATTACCGTTTCGAAAAGGTTAAGAATTAAATATTCGCAAGTCCTAAGTAATACCGGTGCACTTAAACTAGTTACTATAGTTCTTAAAGCTAAAATGCGCATAATTAATCAAAGCACTTTATCATACGTGTATTCTCTCTTTTCAGATGCTCTTTCTTATCACATTGGGCAAAGGTGATCAAAGTCAAAGTCAAGATCATGAGCAGACTACGCACAAATCAGGTGAGTGTCTTCTCCTTTGCTACTTGTTTGCCACTTGTACCTGTACGCACTGTACAAGCTGTTAATTTGATTGCACCTGTCACTAATTGATTTATAATGTTGCCCTGTGTAAAGTATGTACAGTCTGAATTCAAGTGGACAGAGAGCTGTACAAAGCATCTTCCTGGGTCTTTTTATTGTCTCCTTTCTCAGGTGGCCTATTAGCCCTTCAATACTTCCATTCACTAAATACTTTCAGTTCTTCAAGTTCATGTTTTTATTCATTCACAATTAAAATTGAATTCATGAATGTGTGAAACATGCTTATAGGCGGTGTCGGTATAGTAACAAGTACCTTCACTGGCTATAAAGTTGGTGTTCTGTAAACTGGGAGCTCATTAGTCATTTTTTCATGACATGATCCCATCTGTATATGTGTGTTTAAAACTGGATGTGTTCATGAGTTATGGCTTTTACATCTTTTTATCGAAAAATTATTAAAACTATCCAACTACTTGTGAAGTCGAAACCATACAGAATCCAACGCTAACATCTATCATTAATCATTAAGGGAGTATTTTAAAAAGTTGAGAAAGAAACTGAAACAAAACTACCCCCTATAATGTTGCTTGGAGAATAAATTAAAACATCAACTGGGCTGAATTTAAATGTAGACAATATTTCAGGTGTCTTCTTCTGTAGAGTGAGTATTTATTTCCTACAATATCAATATGAAGGTACTTACATTTCTGAGTGTAAATTATTAGCTTCGTAGTTCGTTTACATCGGTGTATTAACTTGAGAATAGGCAGCTCGTAGGTCAGTGGTTCAGCAGCTCAGTTTTCATGAGTGCTGTGCTAATAGCGGATTTAATTACATACAACTTAATTTTGTTGTTCATAAAGCTCACGCCATACAAACTAATTATATGGACCGAAATTTCAGGCAATTATGTTTTTCGTGATGCACGTCCTTGCCTTGTAGTAAATCATAGTAATAAAAATGGTAAAAAGAGTAGACATACATAGGTACCTACTTATTATGGGGATGCTCCTATTTATTCTGTAGCACGCGACTATGTTATACAGTTATACAAAATTCCCAAAGGCATGTTTCTTTGCCATTTTTAAAAAGCCGGTGTTTGACCTTAACAGTACAGACTTGTCATATAATTTTGTTACTCCTTGGTTTTGTAATGTTTTAAATTTTAAAGATATTCAAAATTCAAATTCGACAATCAATTCAAAATCAAAATGAGAGAGTTTAGAGTATTTGTGTGTAAAAAAAATGTTCTTATTTTTTGCTGGCAAATCCTCGAGGTACAACATGGAAAGAGACAGATAAGAGGCAGTATGAGATAAAATGACAGGTGAAAAGAGGATGTTGGTAATGAGCTGAAGACGAAGATGAATAATGTAAACATTCTTTGAGAAACTTAAAAGGAAAACCAGTTGTACCTTTCCTGATTTTATTGAACTGTGAAAAATCTCCTGTTTAATCTTTTGACAATGGTGCGACGGGTTGTGGTTAGATATTATGATTAAACTGTCATTTCAATTCGAACCACAATCAGATATGTAGCACAAGTAAATTCGATTTGGTGCTATTAGGCTCCTATCAATACCTGTACGTATGTACTCTTGTAAAGTGGACCCATGCGGTCATGGTTTTGCTTTTCGTATTAATGTTAGCCACAAAAAAATGTTTTAATGTTTGATTCTTTTTATCATTTCCTTTACAGGATTACTTTCAAGTTCAAGTCCACATCCATACGTGCCGTCGTTATCACCCATAAATGTAAATCTCGAACATTTGGAAGTCACTGATTCACCGCTGTCACAACTTCCTGAGTTCAACTATACTGAAACCACAACTGCCTCTAGTGACACACCAGTAGTTGATCCACCCCAACCTTCAAATAAAACTAAACAAAATAAACCCAAAGGGACCTCTAAACGAAAATTGATCAAATTTTCGAGAAACAACTCCACCATTAGTACAGCAATGACAGAGCCGTCCCCTGTAAAGTTCAAGAAGCAAAGTCCCTTCAAAGGAATTACGGATTTAATTAAATACGGATTGAAAAAGGATTATTTTGAGTCCAGAACAGGAATGCTGCTCTTTGTTGGAATCACTGCCCTGGAAATCCTGACGGCCTCAACAATGTTTTTCGGAACGACTGGTGCTCTGATTGCGGGTCTTGTTCTCATGGTAAAATTAATGGCTGCTGGCTCTATTATTATGATCGGCTAAACTACCTATGCCTACTAATACAGTATTTACGTATGATATTGTTTTTATTCAAACATAGTGATGTTAATGAGATGTAATTAGTTTCTATTTTTATTTAGTAATTTTCATAACGCTGAGACTGAGACTGATGAGTGTACTTTCCAAAATCCTAAAAATACTAATATTACATACTAGTTTATTGCTTCATCTTTTATTTTACGTATTGCAGTTAATATTAATACTCAAACTAATTATTACTGTAATACTGTCCTAAAGACTATAATCTACTAACCACGTGTACCTTTGCTTAGAGTGTGCTTTGCTATCTAATGCTATAATTAATATAGTTTTAATATTCTGTAATTCCATTCATTATATACCATAGTGCGTGTGCAACTATTGCCGTTTCTGCTGAATTGTCTTTGATTGAAGTATCATGAAAGGTGAAGCAGGTTTTAACTTAATGACCGTCCACACCAAATGCGTTTGGTTCACTTTCTGTACGATCTACACTGTGCACTTGAATTGCGTATAATTTGACGAATTATTTCATGTAAAAGTTTTTGTGGGTTGAAATTGAAGCAAAAGGTTGTAGAAATCGTGGACGACGAAAAATGTGTCTTCTTATAAGTTTGACTGGAAAAACGAGACAGACACTGACACAGCATGCCTCGGGAGCGGTAGCGATATTATTTTTTTGCTATAATTCTTTGCTACTTAATAATGAATTAAACTTTGCATGTCTTTAACTCCTGCCTACTTAATGCATGATTACAAGACTTGTGCTTAAGTGTACATTTACTGAAAACACCTGAGAATGACGTGACAAGACATTAAAACTCGAGCACAACACACTTTTGTTTTTATTGAAATACTTTACAAGTTAATAATCTTATAAAAGCTTGGAAACAGAATCCACTAAACTCAATCATTATTGTTTTTTGAATGACTTTTTACATTTTGTTTTTGTAGATTTACATGTTATAGACATCTCGCAACAGAACACACTACGCAGCAAAGACAATCCTGGACTGGAAGTGACAAAGACAGAAAGCGATACATATGTACACATATTTATTATTATTATATTTACGACGTCTTTTTTTGTAATTATGAATTTATTTTATTTTGAATGCGTAAAAGCTCTCTAGCTTAAATGCTAACTACTAATGATATCTATGTATGCTGCATAGTCATAGTACATATGTAATAGTATCGTAATTAATTGTGTTCTTGTTATCACACTTTTTTCTGTTGATAGTTGTAGTTGTTACAGTACTGATAAGTATAATTACTATTTATAATTATATATATTTGTTATAAAAACGTTGTTTTTTGTTTGCGATTTAAATAAATCAAATAATCTAACAAACCCAATAGCACAACAACATTCTTGCATATAAACCATAATTACATAGCAGTGAAGATCACGTAGAGTAATTTCTGTAGAATTTCAAATTGCTCAATTGCCTCAAAAATGAAGTTATATACAAATCTTGCAGGACATAAATTTTATTGTCTATAGTCAACAGCTCAATATAATTGACTTAAGCTTCTAGATCCGTAATAAAATTGTTCAATGAAGAAACTGATTGCACACATCGACATCCGTTGTTATCCGTTAAGAATGGCATCTTTATTGCGGGAGGTCTATGTATGTAATTATATTGGTTCTTAAGGGATATTTAATGTGTAAATAATAACTAGCATCATTCAGTTTTACTACAAATACATGCATAGCTAATAGCTACCAATTTACAAATACCTATGCGGATATTTTCCGTTTACTACTCCTTTGACATTCTTTAAACAAAATACAGCTCACCATTAAAATATTGATATTGTAAACAATAAATCTGTATAAATATTAGACAAACTCACTATTCAGTAGTCACAAGAACCAATCGATGAACTGTTGAGTGCCTAAAAGTTTAATTAATCTGATTACTCTTTTGTCAACATGCAAACAATAACATTAAATCAAATTAAGAACAACGCGTATTTAATTATTAATAGAGACAAAACATTATAGTACAATAAATTATTATTGAATAATATCAAATGAACTTAGGGAAACAAATTACACATAAGACAAAGTACTATATTGCAGTACAACTACAACTATAAATACTTCTGTACACTATAAAGTGTACTAGTAAACTATTAATAGTTATCAAGGGCCAAGGGTGAAAAATAAGCCTTCAAAGCTGTTTACACTTTATTCTGGACCATGAGGTTTTTTTTTCATTGGGCACGTTGACTTAACATGACGACTGAAATAACTAACCGCAAGGGACTTTTGACAATGTTCACAAACCACCCTCCGACCTGGATTGAGAATTAAAAATGTAGGTTCTTAGGATAAAATGTTAAAGCAAATGCTCATTCTTCATACAAAACTATTATAATCACTATTATTATCGAGTTCTGGCATACAAATTTCGTCTCCCAAAAGATAAGCCCAATCATGGGGAAAAATAAAATTGTTTTTGAAATTCAAGGATCTCACGTACCTGGAAGCTGTTCTTCCAAAGGGACAGAAGTACACGTATATTTCACATGCCTTCGCATGGAGATTTTTCTGGTGAAGAGTTTTAAGCAGTACTGACACTCTGTAAAGCATAAGGAATAATAATTATAACGCGTATAAAAGATATGAAAAGTTTTCGTTAACGGAGCAAAGAAAATTACTGCAACTGAAAGAATGCCTCAGCACAGCTCCACGTTAATGATTACTGGAGAATATAATAAAACGTTATCAACTCTCACCAACTGTTTTAGCATTGTTGCTAGCTGGTGTTCCAAGTTCCCGAGAGTAGTTCTGGTTAACATGAATACCACGTTCTTCGCCGGCCATTCGATCACTTTCTGAAATAAGGCGTACTTCGGTCCTAGGAGCTGGAGCTCTAATAAAGTATTACACTCTCAATCAATTTACATAGATGTATTGATATACTAAGTATTCCACGTTAACTTGTGTTGTGTGTTTACTATAAATTTTACTTAGAAATAGCGGCATGCACTCCATGCATGTCCCCCAAACGGGGAATTTCCTCCATGGCTGCTGATGCTTGCTGAGCGTTTATCGTTAGCGGATACTGTTTTTCCCAAAGCTCAATCCGTTTCTCGACCGTATTAGTCCTAGTGTTCAGCTCGTTCAATTTTTCATCGGCGTAAGCTTTCAAATCATTAATAGCCTTTCCGTGCTTGGTCAAAGTTGCCCCATAGAGGTTCAAACACTTCACTGTAGCGTTACGGATGCTGTCATTGATTTCACCGGTCTTCTTTTGATGAATCTGGAATCCCAGAAGTAGTTCCTGCATTTTCTCGATACCTGCAGCATTCGTTTTAACCGTCTGGGACTGATCAACATGGAGACCTACTAATAGGTCAATTGTATGAGAGTGTTTTTCCAGCTCGTTTGCAATAGAATGCTGCACTTCCACTGAAGCAGGGTTGAACATGGCGGCCCTATTCATTTCCACGTAATTTCTCTGTAATGAACCAAAAACAAATTCAATGAATGATAGAATTCCCACAGAAGGCACAGCTATGTACGCTCTACCAAATCCATCTGGACCACATCATTTTCCGAAAAAGTGAAGCCATTTTTAACGATTATAATCGCATCATTATGATGATTTCTGACCTCATCATAATATGATGAGGTCCGCATTTAGCCCATGTTAATTCCCTATCTTATGAAGAAACTCATCCGGACCCCATCAAATTCGCATCATTATGATGCGATTGTAATAGTAAAAAATGCTTTCACTTCTTTTATGATGTGATTATGATGTGGTGATTTTTTACAGTGTACTTACATCCACTGTTGACTGTATGTCTGATATTTTCAATACTTGTAAGCGACAACTTTTAATTATCCTTTTAAAACCACGGAAACATGCCGTTTACAACCTTCCTATAATTGCACACAATGAATCTCACTGATGAAGTATTGGGCCTTTTTTACAACTGCCAATCGTTAACATTTTTACGTACCTAAATAAGTTGTACTTAATTATTAATTCACATACCTGTCCTACTTCAAAGACCTCATCATCGTTGACAAACGATTCTGCGTCTTGGATTGCTTCACTCCAATGGGCAGGTATTCCGTATTCGTCCCTCATAATTGTATTCTTGAAGTCCCCAAAATGAGAGTTCCTACAGCCATAATTGAAATGGAATTATGTATCTAGATAATTATTTCTGTCCGTCAACTTTTGCCTTCAATCATCGATTAAGGATTAAACTAATGTTAACACAATAACTAAATCGTTTCAACTTTCTTTTAATCACTCGTTTCCTCGTCGAACTGTCAAGCCGTATGTTGTAAATTGTAATTATAATTATTGTAATTATTTGCCCAAATTATAGTTACCGTGCAATTAACAAAATTGTATTTTAGGCCATTTCTAGAATCGCCAGAACGCCCATTTACACATGTCATGGGTTGCGTGACTTAACAAACAAGAATTCACTTGCTACTTCAGTTTCCAGTGAATTCACGCTTAAAATATTAAATGAAACTCGTTTTTTGAGATTTCTGAAGGAATTATAGCTAAATATGTATACTGACAAATTTTTATCGCCACGAGAATGAGAATTGTATATAATTTTTAGAACATTATTATGACACCTGAGGAAAACAAATCAAATTAAAATGATTTTAATTCTGTGACCCTCTGTCTGGGAGGTTGGAGGCGGAGGTCACAGCTGAGATGGATGGTAAGAAAGAAATGTGTTCTAGAGAGTGTTCTACAGTCAACAGCTGAAAGTCATCGCAATTTCAAAAGCTTTTCAAACAAACTGAAGCACTTTTAAATAGAGAATTAAATTTTCTTTTGGTAACCTTTAGTTATTCAAAAAATATTGTCTCAATCAGATACAAGAAATTCAATCAAAATCGGAATTTTTAAATTCAATGCCGGGTGAAATTTTTTCTTGAAGAACTACAGGTTACCACTAGAGTGAAATTGCCAGTACCCTCCTCCTTTCTCCAGTACGGTCAATCAACGTCGACCGCAACTGGTTTTGATTATCCGGGTATTAGACTTCCTAATGAATGTTAAATTATGACTTACCCTGCACTGTGACCTGTGACTGTACTGTCGAATTTTTTCACTTATTGTAGTCGTCACTATTTTGTAGCTTTGTCCAATGTCAAATGTCCAACTGTTAGCTGCCAGTCTGCCTTTCTGCCAGGATCGGGTAACGCGAGCGAGCCATGCAGTCTATCAATGAACCGTTGACATGGAACCAACTGGGACGTGGTTTAACGGTCAATTGGATCTAGGAACTATCGAAGGGTCTAGAAAAGGGAATTTCAAATATTACAGTTTGTTGTTCTGGCAGGCCTTTCAAAAAATGTGAACAGTATTTTTGTCATGATTTTAGATCGATTTAAAGAGAGGTTCGGTCGAAGATTAAATTATGTATATTTATTTTTTATTTTTATTATATTTATATATTTACGTTTCTGAAAAACTGCAGTATACCATTTTAGAAGCCCTGAAATAAAAATTAAACTGTCAAGGTGACGCATTTTGTACGGCATAATATTTGGTTCGCTCCTTGTATGAAGTAGACAGCCGCAGCCCCTTGAAGTCTCCAACACAGCCATTTCAACGTGGCATCAGGGAAAGATGGACTCAACAGATGACACGATCATTTCAATTCTTTCAACAGAATGTCGGAGGGCATTCTAGATAGAGAATGAAAAATCGATTTAGGCAGCGATTAATTACATAAGGAACCTGCATATTATATACTAATTGTAAGGTTAAAAAAATCTTGTTCAATGTTGCTTTCTGTTAAGTATATATCCATAAGACAGTTAAATTAGCACTAAAATTATGGCAAGGACGAACTTGCCGAGTGAGACAGTATCAACAAGCAGCATTGTTTTTATTCAAGCATAATAATGTAAGTAATTATTAGTTTCCATTTATTTAATAATTTTTATATTGCTGAGACGATCAGCTTAATTTTCAAAATATTAATACCTATCAGAGCATATGTACTAGCTATAGCTTATTTCTTCTTTTTTTTATAATATATTGTAGCTTTATAGCTAATATAATTACCAAGAGTAATTATTATTGTAATGCAGTCCTAATAAATATAATCTACTTACCATTTGTACCATATTGTTTAGTACATAGCTCAATTTAATTGACCTAAGCTTCTCGATCTGTAATTATTATTGTGCATTGAAGAACTTAATTACTCGTATCTGCTATTATCTGCAAATATAACCACTGACCTTTAAGAATGGCATTTTTATTGCGGAAGGACGTATGCAATTAATTATAAAGACTCGTCCTTAATGGATATTTAATGCATACTTAATTAGGAGCACCGTTCACACTCTTACAGTTACAAATAGAAATAGCTATTTGCACATATGCGGATGTTTTCCACTTAATATTTAAATAAAATACTACTCGACTGAAAATATTGATGTGGTAAACAATTAATTTGAACAATGTGATACGAACTCATTACTCAGTAGTAAGAAGAACAAATCGTTGAAGAAGGAAGTTTGTAAAAGTACCACTGAAATAAATTCTCTAACTGTTGACTCCGTAAAAGTGTAAAAGTGTTATCTACTTATTCGAAAACTCGAAACTTTAAAATGCTCCTAGTTTTTGGAGTAATAATAGTCTTGACACTCTCAGCGTCGCTATGGACTTCGGAAGTATCTGAACAAGGTAAGTTTAATACGCTAAATACTTACACTGCACTGGAATAATCTTGGCAAAAATGAATTTAGAGAAACCGATGTACACAGTAATTAATTGCATAAGCTATCTGCATGAACTTTAAAAACTAAACTCGTTACCTAAATGTTGCTTAAAGAAAAAGACTGTTTTTATTATTCAAGATTTTAAAAAAATAGAAAAACCCCGTCATTGATTTATTACAGAAAAAGAAAATGTCTAGAAAATCTACTAGAAATACGTTTGAATTTTTAGGGCCAATGATGCCCCGTTCCTGTGAGACTCAGCCATGTGGAATCAATGAGCACTGCCAATCACAACCCGTTCAATGCTTTGTGCCACCGTGCCCACCACTCCGGATATGCGTCCCAAATCAACCTCAACAACGTAAAGTTCAATAATTTTGATTTCACAGTTAATTGAGAAAAAAGATACAGGAGGAATTACTAAAACAATAGTCTAGAATTTTATATCAGTTAATTTAAATACCTAATTATTTTGTTTTATTGCATTCTCAGAGTGTATAACATGCGCCAATGTCCTCTGCGTGGAGGGACGAAAATGCGTGGACTGTGTCCCTCCCACTCCGACTTCCTGTTGCCCACCTGGTCATCAATTCTGTGTCCCAAACCCAAACCCAATGAGCCCAATGTGAGCAACTAAACTGTGAACAATCCGTCGGTGCAATATAAGTTGATCGAAAAAAATGGTTAAGTTCAACCTGTTGTTGCTAGGCAATTAGAATTCACCGACATAATAAATGCTATGAATTGTAAATTGTCAGAAACTGAAGGCATAATATTAAACATAATAATTATTATATAATAAGTTATAAGTACATGTACTGACATTCCTAATGATTTGCTGAATATCACCAGCGGATGCATATTTTTATTCTGCAGCAGGAGCATTTCCTTTGGAATTCTTGGAGTTTTGTGTATCTGGTGACATATTATTAAAATGCGACGAAGCTTTAACTGCAAATACGCGGTTGATTATTAAAATCTGGCTGGCAATGGATATTTAGAAAACAATGTAGTCGTACCTAAGCGTGAAGTAACTCGCAAGTTATTGATTTAAATAAAGATAGTACAGACTCACTAGTCAGAAGAACATGTCGTTGAAGACCTCCGTTTGCCAAGGTGCCGCCAAAATAAACTCCTAAAAGTGTTACCTATTGACTCTAAACTATAAAAATGCATCAGATCCTGGTTGTTCTATTTATCCTCTCAGCTTCACTCTGGACCTCCGAGGTATCTGGACAAGAGGAAGATGATGGTGAGTGTTCCAAAAATCTAATCCATAATACACTACGTATTTAAACGGGAGTTTCCAAAACCTCTTTTTTCATTTTTTACCAAGTAAACAAAGTTAACCGTGGACTTCCGATTTTTCAAACTATTGTTGCAAATCAGTTAGAATGCACTGCGATAAAGAAATGTTTTGAATTGTATATTTTGCACCATATTGTACAATTACAAAAAGTGTATGTTTGTTTTCGAGCTATCGTTACCATGACAACTCCGTAAATTGGCCATAATGTTAAAAATTACAATTAAAATTTAATCACATTTTAATTCTACTGCAAATACAATTGATATTATTTTTAAAGCTTGAAACTGCACTTATAACAGTTTTTGGCAACAACTGCAGGCATAATAAAGCATAATAATTATTAATTATTACAGGTACATATTGGCATTTAGAATCATTCGCTGAATAGCACCAGCAGGTGTACATATATTTTTATTCTACAAGCAGGAGCAGTTCCTTCGGAATTCTAAACTTAATGCGGCCAAGCTGTAATTGCAAATACGTGTTTGATCATTAAAATCTGGCTGGCAATCATATTTAGACTTTGGGAAACTTTTAAAAATAAACAAAAACTCAATAGGGTCTCTCATCCCAATAATCCTGATACCACCACACGCTTGTTTATTGTTTTACCTTTTTTTATTATGCACTGTAGCTAATATCATCACCAGAATTTATTATTTTATTCTACTGCACTCCGCATAACTATAATCTATAATCTACTAACCGTGTGTACCTATGTATTTTTAACTACAGCAACTTTTACACTGGAAAAGCCGATAGAATTAAGAGAAATAGAAATAATCATTCCGAAGTTCAGTTGTGAGTCATAAGTAAGACATAAAATTATCTAAATTACACACAAAAAATCAAACATTCATTTCTGACTCACAATTTAACTTATACACTTCAAATTGTACAACTCTAAATATGGATATTAACAGGTATATATAATAATTTATTTGTATAAAGATGGTACAGACTCACTATTGAGCAGTCAGAAGAGCAAATCGTTGAAAATCACAGATTTGTTAAAGTCCCATCAAAATAAATTCTTAAGCGTTTAAATCGGTTGTAGTGTAACTATATATTAATGATATTTGTTAATTAATATTATTATATTAAAAGTGTAACTATCGACCTACTCGAAACTTTAAAGATGCAGCAGATCCTGGTTTTTGCATTGCTATTCTCATCTTCACTCTGGATTTCTGAGGTATCTGGACAAGATGGAAATGGTGAGTGTTCCACAAGTCTAATACACACCTGTTTACTTACTTAAATGGCAGTTCTTTCCCAAAACCTTGTTTACATTTTTCCCCACCTAGGAAGCATAGTTAACCATAAGCATAGGAATCCGATTTTGGCAAACTTATAAAAATGAATAATAAAATATAATGTAAAATTAATTGTGATTTCTTTTATTACATTTTTAGGGTGCTTAACTTGTGCCACTATTTTTTGCGCTGAGGGATTCCACTGCGTGGACTGTGTCCCTCCCACTCCGACTTCCTGTTGCCCACCCGGTCATCCATTCTGTGTCCCAAACCAATTGAACTCAATGTGAATAACTGTGACCAATCCGTCGATGCAATCAGTTGATCGACAAAACTGGTTACGTTCAAAGTCAAACTATTATTGCTAGGCAATTGCACAGTTAAAAAAGTGTGTTTGTTTTCGAGTTTCCAGAACCATGACAATACAATCAATTATCACATTGTTAAAAATTACATTTGAAATGAAAATCACATTTTAATTCTACTGCAAATACAACTGACACTATTTTAGGAAGATTAAAATTTCAATTATAACGATTAAAGGCAGAAACTAAAGGCATAATAAAGCAAAATAATTATTAAAAACTGGCATTTAAGGATGGCATTTTTATTGCGGCAGAACCAACGTCTTGAAGGGATATTTAATATGTATATAATAATTATTAGCAAAATAGCTATTTGCACATTCATAGGTATGCGGATATTTTCCGTTTACTATTGCTTTGACACTCTTTAAAAAAATATTATTCACCATTAAAATATTGGAATGGTATGTTATGTGGCCAAAAATATTTTGTAGAGGAGATAGAAATGGAATAAAATGAGTCACGGTTTGTCTTTAATTTTAAAAGAAGACATAACCGAATTGATTTATTTCATTTAAAAATAGAATTAGCTTTGATCAAAGTTTCAAAAGTGAAGGGAAAGCTTTCCAGCAGGACTTGACTGGCAAATGACAAGCAATTGAGAGGGCAAGCCTCCACAAACACTGATGCCTCATCTTAAAAGTGAAGTATTTATACTTAATTTTACACAGGCAGTAGCCGACTAAATAATTTTGGAGAAAACTATGTAATCAGTTCTCAACTTTTACAAAGGAATAGCCGATAGAATTTAGAGAATCAATACAAATAATAATTCCGAAGTTCAGTTGTGAGTCATTGTTAAGACATAAAATTATCTAAACTATACACACAAAAGAATGAAACGTTCATTTCTGACTCACTATTTAAATTATACATTTCAAATTGTACATGTCAGCACTCATTTATTCGTATGTAAATATGGATATTTATTAATAGGTATACAGTATTTAATTTGTATAAAGATAGTACAGACTCACTATATTGAGCAGTCAGAAGAGCAAATCGTTGAAGACCACAGATTTGTTAAAGTACCATCAAATCGGCTGTAGTGTAACTGTAATTATATTAAGGTTATTTGTTAATTAGTATTAATTATATTAAGTGATACTATCTACTTACCCGAAACTTTAAAATGCGGCAAATCTTGGTTATTGGATTGATACTCGCATCTTCGTTCTGGATTTCCGAGGTATCTGGACAAACGGGAAACGGTGAGTGTTCCATAAATCTAATACACACCTGGTTACTTACTTAAATGGGAGTTCCCAAAAAACCTTGTTTTCATTTTTTATTTTGTAGGGATAGTTAACCATAGGCTTCCGATTTTGGCCAACTTAAATATAGAAAAATAGATTTTTACAGTGATTGTTTATATGAGCAATTGGCATGAGCTTTTTGCTAAGATTTTTGAAAAATATACACACAAAAAAACGATCAGTGTTAATTTATTATAGAAAAATAGAAATGACAATTCCGTTAGCGACACATTTTTGAATTTGCAGGGACGATGCCCGTTTCTTGTTTTCCGCCTTGCGCAATGGACCAACACTGCGAACTACAACCCGTTCCATGTTTTGCGCCAGGACTCTGTCCACCGGCCCCCACATGCCTGCCAAATGAACGTAAAGTTCAAAGAATTTGGTAGTTAAATTGAGAAGAAAGGAAACAGGAGAAATGACGACTAAAATAATCTACAATTTCATAATAATTAATTTAAGCAATTATTTTGTTTTATTACACTTTCAGAGTGTATAACTTGCGCCAACGTTGAATGCCAGCAGGGATTCGATTGCTTGGACTGCGTCCCTCCCACTCCGACTTCCTGTTGCCCACCCGGTCATCAATTCTGTGTCCCAAACCCAATGAACCCAATGTGAACAACTAAAAACATCCTGTCGATACAAAGATTTAAATAAATCAAATAATCTAACAAGCTCAATAGTACAACAACATTCTTGCATATGAAACATACATATTTACGGAGCAATGAAGATCAGAATTTTTTGTAAATCAAATCGCTCAATTGCTACAAAAATGCACTTATACTTATACAAATCTTTCAGGACATAAATATTTTTGTCTAACGCCAACAGCTCAATTTAATAGACCTACGCTTCTCGATATGTAATTGTGCAAGGAAGAAATTAATTACACTCATCTGCTGTTATCTGTAAATACAGCTACTGACATTTCAGAATGGCATTTTTATTGCGGAAGGATCATGTAATTATTTTCGTTCTGAAAAGATATTTAATTTATTTGTGCATAATATAATTAGCACCGTTCGTATATACTTTTACATCAAATAGCTATTTGCAAATGAGCGGATGTTTTTTATTTGCTGTTCATTTGACACTCTTTAAACAAAACACTATTCACAATTAAAATATTGATATGGTTCATAATTAAATTGTATAAATATATATGACGGAGACTCACTACTCAGTGGTCAGAAGAACCAATCGTTCAAGAACACCGTTTGTAAAAGTGCCACCGAAATAAATTCTCTAACTGTTGACTCCCTAAAAGCGTAAAAGTGTTCTCTACTTACTCGAAACTTTTAAAATGCAGAAAATACTGGTTTTTGCATTCATACTCGCAGCTTCCCTCTGTGTTTCCGAGGTATCTGGTAAAAATGGAAATGGTGAGTGTATTCCACAAGTCTATAATACATAATGCGTTAAGTATTTACATTTTTTAACATTGTTTTCATTTTTCACCATGTAAACAGTGTACCATGGTCTGCTGATTTGGGCCAACTTTTTAGAAAAATCCATTGACGCAGTGATTAA
>JAQFZC010001254.1:0-32446 GCA_034695205.1 Dicyrtoma fusca
AGCTAGAAGTCAGTAGTTGTAAACACATCAAAACTAGTAACTAACACTTTCAAAAGGGTCAAAATAACAAATAACAATTTTCAAAAAGTTGTCAACATGGATATACATCTCTAACCGTGTCGAAAAGGTTACATCTAATAATTGTGTTGCTTTTACGCACCAGCTGCTGGTCCTGCTGCTCAGTATTTTGTATAGGTGCCTATTATGTAGTTTCAGTTTTGTTTTGTTGGATACATAATTGAGAATGGGAACGTTAAGTATAGGTACATATTATACAGTATAGAGATAGTCTAAAATTAATACAGTATATAATTACCTCTAGTCTCCAGCTCCAATTATATTTACGATCTTTCATGTCCTGCGTTATTTAAGTAATTCTCACCAAGTATAGTAATTAGGAGTGGGGGCTCTTAATTAAAACTTTATTGCTCTGGCCATAGTTTCGCTTCCTTCGGAAATGTATGCACTCCATGTTTGGAGCTATTGTGAAATGAAAAAATGTAATTGAATGGTGTGGCATAAAGAGTTTTATTTAATTTATAGAAGGAAACTGTAGTGTACAGAGGAAGTAGAGAGGTTTTGCAGGCAGACTCTTTTAGTGAGTGTAGTTTTTACAAATTTTTATGGAAAATACAGATACATACATACATAATAGAGTGAAACTAAAAAGTACAAAGTTGCCATTAACTCCTTTTATTTTTTATTATTGTTTCATTCTAATTTTCCCCAGCACTACACCTCTGGAGTTCCGAAGACTTTGGGACAAGTTGGATGCGATGGAGATTCAACTAAAATGTGAGGAACTGGATCATGACGGGGACAGTCATCATAATAAGAATGGAACCTCCTCATCCCCCTTCGCATCCTCTACCCTTCCGCTCTTGACCACCTCACTCAACCTGAGTGGTAGAAATACTAGTAGTAGTAGCAGTAGTAGTAGTAGTGGCAGTCAGAGTGGCAGCAGTCCTAGTAATAATGACACTCAAAATAATTATGATGATATTGTACGCAATTCAGAGCATCTGGCTGAGGAAGATAAGAAATTACTTTGGCAGTCATTATTTCCGTTTGGACATTTGAATGGTTCTTACGTACCTGAATAATAATAAATTATCTGTTTTTTTTTTCATTTCCTCATTCGTCTCTTTTATAGAATATGATGAAGTCCTTACAAAATCCTTTTTCGTTATTTTTTTTCTATCCGAATATTGTACATCGAGCATACCTCCTACCGTCCTACCTACTACTACACAAGGGAGTGCACCTTCCTTCCGTCAAAAAAGGAAAAAGGAAGTTGCAGAAGCACTTAATTTTTTCTATTCTAATGTATCAAATAATACGCAAAAAAATCCCAAAAATGGAACATAAACTTGGCTAGAGTTGCATTAATGGAAAATCCAGTCTAAGTTATACAGAAAAGTAGTACATCTACAATCTTCCCATCTTGAATTTTTCTTGAACGCTTTAAATCGTTAGTCCATCAAGTTAAATTCACCGTTTTTCAATTTTCAGCCTTCGTAATTCCCATTTATGTACATGTGTGTAGCTTATACGAGGGCGAATTCACAGTTCCCTTCCCAGTGAACTCCGATTTAGGGATATAGGATATAACCGATCGTCTGTATTCTGTATAGATTAATATAGGATTAAAACGGGGCCTACCTAACATTATTGCTTGTAGGAAAAGTACCTCACGAACTTTCCATTCAAGGCAGCAGCAGCAGCAGCCGTAGTTGCAGCAGCAGCATTAGCCCCCGACTTTTCATAGTCCACTTTCGGATTCGGACTTTTGTATGCCACAGACAGTGATGCTCGTATCTGTAATTTGTTCCGGTCAAAAGTCCATCATCGTTCATCCCTCATTGCTTTCATTTTCATTGGTAATGATTTCCTTCGTGGATGTACTATACGAAGGACGAACCTGTGCATGGAGGCATAGTTATACCTTCGTGGTCTGAGGATGCCTCCATAAAATACCATTTATTATCTACATTTTTTAAAGCGTGCAAAATGTCATACGTACATACAGACATTTGTAGGAACCTACATTGGTAGATGGGAAAAAGGAAAACTACAACGACGTATTCTTGATTCTGAGTGCCAACCTACATATAAATTGAATTTAAAAAGCAAAAAGTAAGTACCCTTCTAATGAATGCATATAATAGTACTGTTATGTGTAGTGTTACAACTTTTTCACAGTGAATAAAAGGGATTGGCTAGTGCTACGTGGAGCAGTGCTTCAAGGGCCGTCGATTACCGTTGCAAACACCCAACTTTTTGCGACAACAAAACGATTCAAAATAAGTTGGTAGATTATCTGTAATTAGGAAGTTTTGCACCAATTTAAAAACCTAGATTCCACATTTTGCATTTTTAAGGATCTTTTTCAAGGAATGCATTGTATATGCGTAGGTATGTATGTATCTACATATACCTAGGTAACTATCGAAAGCCTTCGTTCCCACACGCACCATCTAATTGAATTGAAATTCCAATTTCACAACTATAACTAGTACTAGACCAAGGCAAACGAGACCACTCAGACATTACAGCCAGACCATACAATGCAATGGCAATGACACACACAATGCCCTCCTGCCTGCACGAATCTCTGAAAGAAACCAAACTAAACTAAAGGAAGAAACCAACCAACTCTACACAAACTTACTGGACATGGACACTTACGTCGTTAGGAAATGACGGGGTTAGCTGGATTCGGAATTTTGGATTGGTATAGGCTTTGAACACACACAGAATTAACCTATGAGGAACTGTGGAACCATGGAAAGAATAGGTAGGTAGGTACTTTACAAAAGTGTTTAATTCTATAAATTAGATTTTTCAAAAAGGGCAAAACTAGTAAAAACACTTTTTCAAAACGGTCAAATCTAGTAAAAAACACTTTTTCAAAACGGTCAAATCTAGTAAAAAAAAACACTTCAAAACGATCAAGTCCAGCAAAAACACTTTCAAAACTGTCAAATCTAGTAAATAACACTTTTCAAAATGGTCAAAACTACAAATTAACATTTTCCAAAACATTCAAAACGAACGAGCGAGTATATTAACGTTTCTAAAAGGTTAACCATAACCATGGTGATGGAAAAAGGGAAAGATCAAGCTATATCTATAGCACATAATTATGTATAGGTAGCTATAGGCTATACATAGGCATGTTACGTGGATAGACCCAGATTCGGATCCAGATTTTAATTTTTTGTCCACAATACTCTACTGCACTGTACTAACACTGTACTGTGATTGCATACATACTTGTGCCATATGGTTATGGCTTGGCTGTGGCCGCCGCTCTGTGGCTTGGAGCACGTATGGGTTCACAGAGGGGAAGGGAAGGGGAAGTGGAAGCTTTGTTTGACCGTGTCTCGTGTTGTGTGTGTGTGTGTGTGTGGTCTTTGGTCTTTCTAATCCTTAAGGCTGGTCTTCTGTCTGCTGAAGTCCGGTCTTAAGTCCGGTGAGTCCGGTCTGCCGAGAATAGAGAATTACATTCCATTAGATTATCGCCTATTGCTCCCTTCCCCTTTCCTTCATGCCTGTACTAAATCTATAGGTTTCCGTCTTTTACAAAAAAGACTCCAACTTTCTATTATTTCCAGTATGCAGCGACGGCACCTACATACCTACTACATACATATACATTTACTCTCCTTTATCAAATAATATAAGGGACGTTTCAAATGCGAAGTCATTGGAATCATTTGAGTTAGAAAAATGCTTGAAGGAAAGCCACATAAAAAATGTGATAGTAACGTCTTAAGATGCTAAAATGTCATGGGTAGGTTGTTGTAGGTATTTGGAGTGTCAAAGAAAAAGCAAAACATTAAATTTTACTTTTGCGACAGACTTGTGAGTGTTTTTAACCCTTTTGAAACAACAATATACATATTACTTTTCCACCTTTTTCAAAATAGTGATTTATAGTTTTTGTCTTTCGGAGTGTTAATTTCTAGTTTTACACTCTTTTTAAATCTTGAATTCTGGCTTTGATCGTTTTGAAAGTGATAGTTTCTAGTTTTACACACGTTTTAAAATACATAGTGATTTCTAGCTATGATCTTTTTGGAAGTGTTAATTTCTAGTTTTACACTCTTTTTAAAATTTTTAATTCTAGCTTTGGTCTTTTTGAAAGTGTTAATTTCTAGTTTTACACTCTTTTGGAAATATTGAATTCTAATTTTGATCTTTTTGAAAATGAGATGTCTAATTTTTGGCTTTTTTGAAAGTTAAAATTTATAGTAAGCACATTCAAATCTTCATGGTTTGCCAGTTCCGAATAGGTTAAAAAAAATGGAACAATGACGTCATTTTTGAAATAGCCCAAACATATGCGGGTTGATAGTGCACATTGCTTACAACGGGATTTACACACTCTCCGACTTTACACTTTTGACACTCTAAAATACTAAAATCCACGAGTACAGCACAAACCTAGACAGAGACAGAGAGAGACAGAATCTACACTACAGTGTATACATACTGAAGAGGACGGCACTCGTAAAAAGGACAAGAAAAAATATGAAAATCTTTAGGTTGTAATGGGATTGTCAACGATCAAATGGATGGCTTCCCACCACAACTACTTACAACTCTTTTAGTAGATAGGTAGCTATGTTTGTATGTGTATCTGTGCAATAGTTCCTTACTACTACTAAAATAGACACTATAGCATACATACATGTAGACTGTCACCGGCACCGTCACCAACGGTATAACCTTCTATCTTTGCTCATAGTCACACTTTTGGATTCGGAAATAAAATGCTCAGCCAGTGCAGAGTGCACACACACACACACAAAATAAAAAAAAAGGGAGAAAAAACGAATTTCAAATCAGAAATGGGCAAATGGGAAGTGGCAAATAAAATGTATGTGTGCCTTACCTTACATTTTATATTTATATCACCTTCACACCACCATCACCCCAGCGACCTATAATAATCATAATATCTTACGCTTTCCTGTACGACTGACTATATGTATATGCAGTTGTATGTAGCTACAAGAGCATCTTCTGCTGTTGCGGTAGACCCAATCATATACCGGTGGAGCAGCCACCGAAAGACCGACATCGAACCAATAATACTCAAGTGCTACGGGGCCTTTCAATTATTTCGTTATTGGTTATGTTATGGGGAAATATTTTTAAACGTTTTGTAAAAGCTACTTATTTATACAGTTTAACCTTTTTGAAACAGCAATGTCTGGTTTTACACCTTTTCGAAAGTGTTAATTTCTAGTTTTGATCATTTTTAAAAATGTTGATTTCTAGTTTTGACCTTGTTTAAAAATGTTGATTTCTAGTTTTGATCGTTTTTGAAAGTGTTATTGATTTCTAGTTTTGATCGTTTTTGAAAGTGTTGATTTATAGTTTTGATCATTTTAAAAATGTTTATTTCTACTTATGATCGTTTTTGAGCGTTAATTTATAGCTTTGATCGTTTTTAAAAATGTTGATTTCTAGTTTTGATCTTTTCAAGAGTGTTCCTTTCTAGCTTTGATCTTTATGAGAATGTTGAATGCTAGTTATGGCTATTTTGAAAATGTTATTTTGTAGTATAAACACTAATCAATTTTATGGTTTGCCAGTTCTGAATAGTTTAACTTATTGGGAATAAATGTGAAAGTGAAATGCTTTGAAAATAAAATATACTGTTTACTTTAATTTCCCCGTTGATGAAGATATAAAGCTACTACGTAAGTGAAAGTACAGCGTTTTGCCTTTCTCTTTGTGAAAGCTTGCAGTTTGCCGCAACTGAAATCAGATGCTATAATATTTGCAAGGAACCTCGACTCCGTTTATGTAGCCTCCTCATGAGTTGAGTATAGCAGAAGTGGCTATATATAATATAGATAGATAGACTATGACATGTCAATGTGTAGGAGCCAAAAAGAAGTCTCTAGAGTATCAACGTCGACAGCACGAAGGACAGAAGACGAAGACGGCGACAGAGACAGAATATCAGGGAAAAGAAGAGCAAAACTTACATACACACACACACACTTACATCTTCACGGGAAGCTTTAATACCTACTACGTCCGTCCGTGAGCTGAACAGTTGAGTAAACTGTGCACTGACTGGTGAGCTACGGACGTACGTGAACTGATACTCCAGAACTGTACAACTGAACCGAGGATGAGGCTGATGGTAGTTAAGATTTTTGTATTTTTCTTCTACTTGAGTTGTTGGGAAGATAGATTTTTATATGTTGACAGAATGACCAAAAGATTTCAAGTGCTTTCTCCCGTTCTCCGTCCATACCAAATTACTATTACCCAACAGAACAAACATCCACACACAATACGTATAACTACCCCAACCCATCATTCTACAATTCCACAATTCTACAATTCTCCACTCCACTTTACACTTTCTCTTCACTCTCCTCTCTTCAAAAGAGACAGACAGAAAGAGAGAGATACATTTCTTCTCATCTCAAGCCCTCGCCGGCACTTTTCCCAATACAGATCCTTACTTTCTCCACCTACCTTAGTTTGGATTTTCTTTTTTCTTCTTCTTTTCCTTCTTTTCCCTTTCTCCCTTTCATGAGAGGAGATGTAACGGAAACCCAAAGTAAAAGGAAGACGGAAGGGAAAAGGAAAAGCAGAGTAGCAGCAAATCCAAAAAAACGAAAGAAAACTTTTAAAATATAGAATTGAAAGACGTAGTTAGGATTAGAAGAAGCGGCTACAAGGCAACACAAAAACGACTCATAGCTGTACTGTAATACAACAACTAACTGTGTATGTATATACTGTATATCTAAACTACAAGGAGGCAATGGAATTTCTTGAACTTGAAGGATAAAGTTATAACTTGACAAACCTCTCAAGTGGAAAATACAGATAACCACATTTAAATTTACTTAAATATGTACATACAGAGCACCAGTCACCATTCAGCATTCAACTTTCTCCCCAACCAACCAACACCAAAGCTAAAGTCAATGTCCTTTTCCCTGTACTGTTCAGAGAAAGAGAGTGAAAGAGAGAGAGAGAGAGATACATTGGGAGGTACTTTGCAAATACTCCGTTCCACTCTCATTTCCTTTCCCATTTTTCTTGGCTAGACTTGACTTGAGCTTGCTGAGTCTATACACGACAGCGACGTAACACTACAACGACAGCGACAGCGACGTCCCACCTAAATCTTTTCTTGCCCTCACTGTATTTTTTGAAAATTCCTTTCAGCTTCCAATTCCAATTACAGCTCTGCCTACACGCTCTAATTTAATAGAATGAATCCACATTAAAATGCATAGACATATCAAAATATGGATGCATTCTTTCCCTAATTCCAGAGTCTTCAGGCCCCAACTCCGCTAAACTATGCGATGTTGCTACAATCTACAATCTACATATCTACAATGAATAAAATGAATTCTTAATGGTGAATAATTCTGGGTGGAAGGAGAAAAAATGATCAAATTAAAAAATTGTGTCTCACAAACATTCCAGGCGTAAAAAGAAATCTTCCAGTAGAAAGACCGTAGAACTGCCAGGATGTCAGGATGCCACAGGATGCCACAGGATGCCAAGATTTTATGTGTAGAAAGAGAAAACACGTATAAAAAAATGAGTAATTTGAGTGATTTCACAAAAAATATTTTTATAGGAATTTTCTATGTAGCTGTATAGGTATAGTTGGTATAGGTATATACTATATAGAGAGGCTATATACCCTAGATTAATTGTAGTGTCTGTAGAAGAAAAACAAACGTAGGTAGGCCCATGGAGAAAGTTAGTATAAGTATAACTATATACCTAAATGTAATTCTTGACGTCTGAAATTTTTCAGAGCACAATCGCTATTCGGTCGGTATCCTAGCTATCATATCATATCATATCGTGTCGTATCCTATCACGTCTGCCAGGCAGGCCAGGTTTTAACAAGATGAAGAAGAAAACGAAAAAGAAGGGAAAAAAAGAAAAAGATCGTCTGTATGTATGTAATTATGTACGGGGGAGAAAGTTAACGAGAGAGATATGCTTCCCATTGCATTCTGCCAGTCTTCAGTCTTTTTCTATGGAATTGCATTTTCTTTTTTTTTCTCTTCTCCATTCCCTCCAAGCTTTAGCTTTGGCTGCCTTTTCCTTCCTTCCTTTCCTGTCTTTCTTTTTGGCGGATGCCAAGCCGTGCCAGAGGCAACAGAAACAAACTATCCATCCACCTATCTAACCATCTACCTTTTTGTCTATGTATTGAACAAAATATCTACAAAATACACCAAACTGCCTAATACTTTCCTCAAATACCAAATACTAATATACCAAAATATAAACTTTATGAATCATGCACACACTTTCACCGCCAGATATAGTTTACCTTCAAATTGAACTAGGACTGAATTTCGAGTTGCTGATGATGATGGCAGCGTATACATTGGTCTGGAGGAGAAAGGAAGAGAAAGTAGTAAAAAAAGACGGGAAGGAAGACAGATTGAAATAAGGAAAGGAAAGCTTAATAGCTATTTCCCTTTCGTCAATTTTCTCCATGTTACATTAAAATTCCCGGGTGAGACAAAGAAGACAAGCAACAAGGGAATGTTCAGTAGTAGTCTATGCCTTGTACGTACAAGAGAAAGAACAAGAATGGAACGTACAAAAAGAAGAAGAAAAAAAGGAAATTTTTCCCCTCAATTCATACATGATTCCATAAATTCCATTACTACTTACTAAAAGTTACGTGGATGGGACTATGTAAGGATGTAGCTCCATTGAGCTTTATGAAGGAAACTAACCGACTAAACTAAGCTTGCAAACTTACCTTGTCTTGTCTTGGATTTTTCCATTGAATTTCCCCCAGTTCCAGCTCCATTTACATATAGTTTCCCCATCTTCCATCCCATTGACTTTCCCTTCCTTTTTCTTACCCTATCCTGCATCGTTCTCATTTCGATTTTCGGCATAAAATATTATATAAATAGTCCCTGAGATGGAGAGGAACGCAAGTTTGAAATTCTGAAGGTGTAAAGTATTATACCTACATTTTTCAAAAGCATCAAAGTTTCAATTTTCTGACTGGAATTTAATAAATAAATCGGGATTTCCGTTTTAAATATTGTCAAAATAATGATGCACAAACTTGGGTGCCTAAAGTTTTAACTTACTAGATCGTCTTTTTAAAACTAACAATAATTCTTGACAAAACTTTGTTTGAGTATGCTAAATTTTGTCAAGGCTTTCACATACATAAATTCATACCTGTGCATTTCATATTTTTCAAATCCATGCACGAACCAAGATATTTTTAATAAAAGTATGAGAGAGAAAGTATGACAGATGGAATTTTGAATTTGTTTGAATGAAAAATAGATGTTTTTTTTTGATTTTCTTTGAGAATATTGTCTTATAGTATGTAGCACAATCTTTTTGTTAGGATTGGGGCTTCACTCCAAAACATTATTCTAGCATCTGAGGAAAGAATCCAATACTTGACTTGACTCTATTTTCAATATTTTACGCATTCGACTCGATATTTCTTCCGCACTTGGACTTCCCAGAAGCTTCTGATAATCCCAGAGTGAAGCCCAGACAAGTCGAGTCAAGCCCGCCCAAACCAAAAAGAAAACCAAAAGGAGAGGAGAAAGCAAAGTCGAAAAAATAATAAAAACGTCGTGCAGTGATACGAAGATGATGGGGATGGGAATATTGCGAACGTTGATAGTTGATGGTGTTATATTAGCGGTATATTGTTTTTTTCTATCCAATCTTTAGGTAGGTATATACATAAGCTATCTAACTAGTCAAACTGAGTGGGACGGCATCCAGGAATCTACCTACTTTAAAGCCCAGAGTCTGAAGTGGATAGTGAGTGAAAGTGCTAGTGCTGGTTCTCCTTCTGGAGAGATGGACTGCTTGCTCGAGATTCTGTTGGGAGCGGGTTGTTAGTGGGGAAAAGAAAGAGAAAGCAAGAAGCTATCTGTAAAATAAGAGGAAGAGAAAGAGAAAAAGAGAATAAAAAAAATTCCCTTCCTATTTGCCTTCCGCACACATGATTATTATTATTACTTTTCTACACTCTCCGAGGCTTTCTTATGCTCACTCTTCATATTCTTACAACTTTCCACTTTGGCTCTCACTTTGGCCTGACTTTACCACCACTGCCACTTCTGCCCTGACTTTCACTGGAGCCTGAATCTGAAAGTCTATCTCTGTCTCTGTTTCTGTCGTTGTCCGTACATCTGGATTGGGAATCGCTGGATCCCGTGTCTGCTCTTCTTTTCATTGTGTATGTGTGTGTGTGTGTTTGCTTGTGTGTGTGCGTGAATAGAAGTACCTACCTACATAGTGAAAGTGCGTACCTAGCAGTCATTAGTTATACGTAGAACTTGTGATGTTTCCATGTAGCTTCTGTATGCACCATATGGCTCACTGATATTATGCAAAGCAAGATAATCATCTAATCCCATCCTGTCATGAATACTACAGTAGTTAGCATTTATTTCTATGATTTATAAATTTAAATGTCTCCCAGCTCTACAGTTCTACAGCTCTACAGTTCTACCCAAAATATCCAAACTAAAGTACCGTCGCACTCCAATTGACAGCCCTGTCAAAATCTGAAATAGTACCTACATCAAAACACTCCATTGTACACCGAGCACGCCAAGTGAAGTACTATTTAATCTTGGAGATGGATCCCATTTTAGTAATTACTCCCATCTTCATTTCTTCCTGAGGTTATCAACCTGGCTGGATTAATAATTCCCGCGATTCCCCGGGGGGAACTGTAGTAGAAGGCTTGCGGTATATTAATATCAATTATCCATTATCAACCATCCTATTTGGATTTTTGAACTTTACCTAGGTAGGTACATGGTAGTAAAAGTGAAAGCTCGGGGAAAGTAAAGTATTGTACTACAGTAATGTAGCGATGGAAAGCCTTAAAGCATGGTTTGCATCTGGAAGGGAACTAACAGTACTATGTAGTAGCTATTATCTAGTACATAAGGACATGTGCACTGTAAATCGGTAAATGTATGTTCATCAAACATGTGTATAAAGTTTAGTGGACGAACCTTGGGACCTCCTGTGATTCTCTCACACGCACGGCTCTTGAATGACTGGCTACAGTCTAACAGTCTAACAGTATAGGCTGCTAAACTTCTATGTACTATCATCATCCTTTTCCCGTTTTTTTGTGTGTATCTATAATTATATAAGGAAGCTTTATATTATTATCCTTGAAGCTTTTTGCACTGGCACTGTACTGCTCCAGTTCTAGTTTTGGTTCTGGTTTGGTTGTATCTATCTTGGAGCTGGACTTGGACTTGGATTGAATTGAGTGGTCTCTCGTCTTGTTTCCCTTCCCTGCCTGCCTGCATGCCTGCCTGCTTCCATCGGATCGGATGGATGGATGGATATGAATGCAGAGCACATAGATCGCGAGCTAAGGAGCATGGCACGTACATATAATTATATCAAAATTTTTGTGCAGACTATAGACGAGCCTAGGTCCTATACAGTCTTTGAAGCCGCGAGAGCCTGGAAAAGAGTGAGGAAGAAGATAGGAGAGCTGAAACAGCAGAATAGGAAGCCCCTGGATCTTTCCACTTGCATTTTCTGGAACTGGAACAAGAATGGGGATGGGGAGCAATAGGAGCCAGGAAAGAGAGTGAGTGAAAGGAAGCAGCTTATTCTGCTGGTTGGGGAGAGACTTGGGAGCCCAACGCTCAGCGTGCAAAAGGGAAAGAAAGTGAAGCCAAGAAGTGGAAAGAAAGGAAAAGGTAAACCAGCAACCACCTTTTCTCCAACTGCCACTATCACTACCTTCTAGACAGAACTGCACTGTCTTCTATCTTTCTAGGATTCCATGTTGCTATACCAGTAGGTATGTATGTACGTATATCTGTCTATAGTTGGAGGTAAATGTAATTGATGTACATGTAGATGTGGTGTGGGATGCATGAGAAAAAGCCATTGGAGTGATCCAAGTGAAACTATAAAGGGAAAAACCCCCTGTGCCGTGAATGAGTTTAAAGGAGCTGAAAAGTTGAAATACAGATTTGGGAATTTCCAGTGGAAGCCCAAACCGTCATCACTATACAATGACAGAGACAGAGACAAGGGCCCGAGCAAGAGAGAGAGAGAAAGAGAGAAAAGGCATATCTTTCAACTCCCCTGCTCACACTTGACAAGATTCTATTTAATGTAATTTGGAATTTTGGATTTTCTAGCTAACTTCTCAAGCGTGCAGTTGGCTTCGTGGCTTGGTTTGACTTGGCTTGAAATTGGTGAGACTACCTTGGTTTTTTTGGCTTGACTGCCTCTCTCTCTCTCTGTCTCCCCTTTCCTTAGGATAGGATCTGGACTTTTCCTCAATCATCATTTTCATTTTCATTACAATTAGTGCTACTTTTACCTTCTTGTCCCGTATCACATCACATATGGTTTATCCGGGCTTTTTTTATATTCTCTTTCCCTACTGTATATCTCATAGCTTTCACTCGTACATGCACCGTAACTTTCTAAGTAGTTTCCCCGGAAGCTGTACTTGTAAGTACTCATCCTTAGTGTTGTTGACTAAAGCGCAATTATTTTTAATAGCAAACTAATTTTCGGTCAGATTTACTCATCAAAACCAAATTACATTGTTCCAAAAATACTTCTCCATATACATAATTAATTTGTACAACCGATGGCATAAGAAATAATCTGGCATTTTTAAACTGTCAACTGCGTCTGTAATTCAGTAATTGGGTGGACACACGATACATCATTGGTCGATAATTTGACACCTAGAAATCAATAACAGATTTACGGTGAAAGTTTTTTTTTCCTTTACAGTAGTCAACCCCTATTAGCAATCGGGAAGGGTTCAAAAGTTTTTTTCCCACCAAGTCACCCGAGGCTAATTGTACTTAGGAAATTGCTTCCGGGTCCGGGTAACTAAGCAGAGCTTTGGGCTCCGAGGCGTAATATTAAAAGCAATGTTTTGTACCATAAATAATTTACATTTGTTGGTGTTTAGGCATATTTTAAAAATGTTTATGTTGGTCGTGTTGAGTTCTAGAGGAAAGTAGGAAGTGAGGAAAGTATGAGACGAAGACAGAAGAAAGGACCCCCCGGGTTTTTCAAAACTTACGACTCCTGAACGCTCACTACTCACTCAACGCTGTCACATATATCTAATCTACATGCAGAGTTATGATGACATATGTACATAGTTTTCATGGTCCAAAAAGCTCTGTCACCATTCAACACTCCACGTATCATCATCTCATATCATACAATTCCATTCCATTCCATTACCACTCCATTCCATTCCACGCTCACGCAGTTATACCGTACAGTGCAGCCACGGCACACTTCTAATCTATAATGTACCGTCATCGTCTACATGCATACTTACAGACAGACAGACCTTGTATGTTTCACCGGAGGGAAAAGCTCTCTCTATTGACTCCATAGCCACAGCACAGCATTTACCGGCATTGGTATGTTTTTTCATAGGGGATGTCTAACTACATGAGGGAAGGAAAATGGGAAATGTACTGATTAGGCGTACCTAAGGTGGTTTTATTAGATTTTATGCGGCGGAAAAAGTTTTAATGGAAAATAGTTGAATAAGTAAAAGGAAGAACTGAACAACGATAAGGAACATTATGAGCATTATAACTCCCATCCGTTGAGATTTAATGAGTGAAAGCACGGCGGAGGAAAGCAGAGCAGAGCAGAGCAGTGGATTCGAGAGCATGGGGAAAGGAAAGAAAGTTAAGTAAATAATGTAATGATGATGAAATGATTTAGTGATTATGAGGTGGAGAAAGTTTTGATGGATTGCAATTGACCAGGAGGTTCCACATAAAAACCAAACCTTGTAGCCAAGCCAGCCATAGAGACATTGAGAGAGTCAGAAGCCAACCATAGTTGGGCAACTAACCAGTGAGAATCTCCAAGAAATGTGGTGCTGATACTCTTGACTGCTACTGTACGTACATAGTTAAGAGAGCTGGTTGTTCGGATTTCGGATTTGGGATGTGAGTTGATCGAGTTCTACTGACTTGTGATATGCAACACATACAACTTCTGCCCGTCCGTGCTTTCTCTCCAGCTCCTTTTCTCCCAACAGAGCCCCCGACTTTTCATCCGTCATTATCGTCTCGACAGTACATATACAGTCGATCGTCTCGAACATGAACTAACAAGCAAGAAGCAAGAGCGAACAAGGAACACAAGTTTAGTGTGGCAGGGAGAGCAAGGCCGATCACAGAGAGAAAACTTTCATTCCCTCGACTTTCCTTCCAGCAGCACCAGCCATAACCTTATATTCATACACCCCACCATACAATGTACAATATACAATGTACAATTCCATTCTCGACATTCAGTCAGTATTTCAGTATTGGAGCATTTGAGCATTCCACTATTTGAGTATGTCAATGTATCTGCAAGTATGTGTAGAGAGTAGTACATAGATTATTATGATTCCCTTCCTTATCCCGATCCTTATCCTTATAAAATATCACCAAGGCAGTATACCAGCACCAGCAACCATCACCACCACCACCAGCACCAGTACCAGTACCAGTAGCAGTACACTCGTCGAGTGAAAGCGACGAGAGAAAGCAGAGGCAGTGGGAATTTTGTCGAACAGTTTACTTCTCATAGTTTGCCATGCGATGCCGTTCATAAGTAGGTACCTAGGTACCTATACATACAGATATACGTACATACTGAACTACCGTTTTGTTGGGTTCATTGGGTGGATACAAGTAGGTAGGTAGGTATATAGTACAGGGCATAGTAGGTTACTATATACATATTGTATGTGTGTGTGTGTGCCCATGGAGTGAGTATTAGAGTGTAGTTCAGTATAAAAACATGTTCAATAGAAGAGAAGATTGTTAGGGCGCCTGTGTGTCTCAAACTGCGTCACTATGTTACACCTTCTCATACCTTATCCTTCGTCCATTATATCAAACCCTGTACTCTGTCTGACACAGCTATCAGTACCCGTACCAACACCAGCACCCGCAACTATATCACCTAGCACAGATACTACATAGATATATACATAGATATAGGCTCTACACCATAGTCACCGTATACAGGCTAAGCTGGAGTTTCCCGAGACCCGAGTTCGCTACCAACCCAACACCAATACCAATACTAAGACCATCCATCCATCCAACCAGCCAGCCAGCCATCCAGCCATCCAGCAGGCCAGCCAGCACTATTGAGAAAGAAGTAGGAAAAGAGAGTAAAAGCGAGGAAAGGAAACTGGCAAAGGGAAAGTATAGCGTTAAAGCAAGGGAAAGAACATTCAGACGTAACATCAGCACTAGACACGACTAGGCCAGCAAGCAAGAGCAGAACCAGAACCAGAGCCAGAGCCAGAACCAGATCACGACGGAGGCACATTGAAAAAAGCCTACTGGCTGCTGTCTGTACTCCAGTCAAGTCGGTTTCGGTACTTTCCTATCTCATAGAAGATATATATTTATATGCAACTTCGTCCTTACCCTTATCCATTCTACTGAGAATAGCTCCACTGTGCTGTGCTGTGCTGTGCTGGTGCTCCACACACACTTCTACACTGCCATTCCTGGACATACAAGACCACCAAGTTCCAATTCCAAGTGCTGATTCTCGTTCTTGATCTCGATCTGCTCTCTCCTTCTCGTCAGACTAAACAGAGCCAAAGATATGATATTATATTGGGAAGAGCCCTATACAACTTGTTCCAGAACACCCAGCTCAGGCCTACAGTCATTTACACAGATCCAGAGTGAGAGCTACGGCTACGACGGAAGCAACTACGAAAGAGACCAAAGTGAAAAGGAATACTCGACAGATTCGGACAGAAGAGGAGATAGATACTACGACGAGGACCAAACTACTAGTATCTCTACTTTCTTCTCCTACCACCACCACCATCACCACCACCACCATCACCACCACCACCACCACCACGTCCAACTACCACCACTACTACATTACTAAATGTAAGTAAGACTTATAGGGCAGAGAGCTAGGTGGTAAGTACAGAGAGAGAGAAAGAGTGTGAGTGCCAGAGTGAATCCCTCAGAATCCATTCAGTTGAGCATTGTCCGTTTTGTTTTTTTCATTCCACGATTTCTTTCCAATCCACTACGAAATTCAATTCAATTCAAACTCGACAATACTGTCTACTGCCCTGTCACAGTCATTCCATTCCACTCTATCCTCCACACGAGCTGGAAGCTGGAACAACTTCCACTGTGACTGTATTCTGTATACATACAAGGCACTCATATCCGTAGTAGTAGCAGTAGTAAGCTATCACCTACCTACCTCTATAAACTATCCACGCTAATATCCAAGCTCAACATTTGACTACAAAAAATAAAAGAAGGAGAAGGAACAATTGTAATTAGTTGGAGGAAAAAAGAGAAGAAAAAAAAATAACGGACGAGAAATACATAACTCTGTCGCTGAAGTCAAACAAGTCAGAATCAGAAGGAAAAATCGGACGGCAGTACTAAGACAGCAAGAGACATAATATACATAACATAACGGACAAGATATAAAGAAAAAGGAAAAGTAACTTAGACGTAATAAGCCAAGTCAAATATAAAATACAAAACACGCCTCTACTCCAGAAAAACTCCAGCATAGGAAATAGACCTACTGTAGGTACATACATAAAAAAAATACTACACATGAATATCCCAGTAAAAACATTCAGTCTATACTTTCCTTGTTCCTTAAGAGCAAGAGTGTGAATTTGTTCACGAAGGACGAACATACCAATGTAATTAATAGAATTTACAACTTATACATTAATTCCAAATTCGATAGCCAATCCTTAATAGATAATTCCGCTACAGAATAGCCCCACATATCCCTGCCCTACATACGTAGGCACAAGACGAATCTCATTGGAATAATAATTAAATCGAAAACTTTTTTTTCTTTCTTGGTGCTCCTTGGACTTGTAATTAATTCTACTATACAAAAACTACGCAACTACATACCAACTCCTGTGTCTGTACTACTAGAACAAGAAAAGAACAAGAACAAGAACAAGAAGAAAAACATTCACACAAAATTCAAGTGTCTTGTGCAGAGTTTGGAGAGAGTTGATCATTTAATTAAAATGTAAGGATCTTGGGACTACAGATATAAGGATACGACTGATGTAAAATGAGATAAACTCGAGTCACAAGTCAAAGACTGAATCATCTCTTACTTTATTTGCAATATAAATACGATACATAATCGTGGTTATTAAATTAAAGGATTAAATAGGACAGATATATGACAAATTACAGAATACGGAATACAGAATCCACAGATTGAGATCCAGATCAAATAAAAACAGAGAAAAAAACTAAATCTTTAAAAGAAATAAAAAGTCAAAGGATGGGCTTTGCGTGGAACTGAAACACACTGAAAGGCGAAGCTAAATCCTGGGCAGCAAAGTCCACAGAAAAAGGAAGGAGCTCAAAAAAAATATTTTTTTTTCCCATCAAAATCTGCGGAACTCGCAGCAAGGAAGCAAGTGGCTGGCTGTCTGTCGCTGTCCGTGTTTCTAAATTCTGACAGTCAAGTTTTAGTTGCATTTAAAAGGCCAACAGTTTTAATGCTTAAAGACAAAAATATTTAATCAAGTTGTGGACTGTAAACTACCTACTGTCTGTAATAAACTGGGTGCTGTAGCTGCTTTAGTAATTGAATAATTAAATTATCTATTAAATTAACTACCTAATTCAATTTTGAGAACAATTTTTTTTGAGTGATCTCATAGTTTTTTTTGGGGGGTTTTTCTTTTGTTGGTTGTGTCCTTCACGTCCTTATAATTCGTCGTCAGTTTTGTTTTGGTATTTTTTGGTGAACGTGAACAAGTTAAGTGTACCTCCCAACAGTACGTTCAGTCAACGTTGAACGTAGCTATTTTAATTGTGAGTCGACTTTCAAATTTTAATGTGTATTTAGCATCAACAATCAACATTCAACAATTGTAAAAACTACAGGTAAGAAAAAAGGAACGTCAAACGTTGAACGTGCTGTTGTAATTATGAATTATATTGATGTTAAATGTTGAATGTTGTGAAATGTTGGTCAATGCCAATGGTTGATGGTGGGTGTAAATAAATTAGAATTTTAAATGTTGAATGTGTTAAACTGACACATACGACATATAACATGCAATACAAGGTACATACAAGTTCAGAGTTGAAAGTTCAACAAATTAAATTTTATAGCTCAGAAATAATTGTTGGTAATTTTTTTAAACTGGGGAACTGGGGACTGGTTGCTAAAATTCATATTTATTATGGAAGTATTTGACATTTCCGTAAATTGTTTTTTAAAATGTAATTATTTTTGATAAAACACTTGATTAAGTGTTAAGTCATAAGTTTGAAATTGTATGTAAGTAGGTTTATCATGTACATAATTATGAATATTAAATGGTTGATGGTATTGTTGATTGTCTGTGATTGTTTGTCATTAGTTGTTATTGTAGGTACTTAATCGTCAATCGTGGGTCGGGGAAGTAGGTTGTTTGTTGGTTGTTAATAGTTGTGTATTGTTGATTGTAAATAATTGTAATATTTCAGAAATATGGAGTCAGTGAAGAGTTGGGAGTAGACGGTAGAGCGGTACTAAGTACTAATTAGTCATTCGTCATTCGTATACCTACCTTGTATTTTAAAGTACGAAGTTGAAGACTGCGATCAGTGATGGAAATCGTCATCTTTATTATTGTGTTGATACAGTTGATAGGTTGAGTAGTTGTTTGAGTCGTGAAAGAAAGGGGACAAGGCTTTTTACATTTTACGGTTTTAATCACGCAGTTGAACGTGATTACTCGCAACTAATTGCAGTCACAACAACAACTTGCAACTTGTGACTGGTGACTTTCAATTTTGGACTTGTTGTTAGTTGTTGTATTGTATTGTATGATAATATGTTGTATGTATATTTGTGTAACGTTTAAGGTTTCCTTCAAGCTTCAGGATATTGATGCTTGAATGCAGTTTGACCAAATTTTGAATTTTTACTAGTCACCATGAACGGTTGATTTGGGAAGGCATGACAAAATTACATATGTACAGCAGAGTTGACTATTATTCTGAAAAAAAACGTAATATTTGGTTGTTTATTTAGAATTTACGAATGTAAACGGTACCTTCAACGTCCAGTCTTCAGCAGTCATCGTTTTATCATTAACATTTCGATGTGGAAAAATTGTGGAAGGGTAGAGACGTTCATCGTTCAGAGTTTCCCTGATAAAAGTGACTGACTAGTGAGTGCATATCGATAACGCACATGAAACATACCTACGTACCTATATTTATGTTGTTTAGTCGGTGTTTGATGTGCTCGTAGCTTAACTCTACTCACTAACAACTAAATGCAGCATTAACAACTAGAGTCAAAGTAAATAAAGGACGGGAACACCCTTCTCAAGTAAATACATACGTCGAGCTGGAATAATTGAAGTTATTTTGTGAATTTCCTCTGCGCCCTGCAACCCGTCTTTCTCCTTCACCGTTCGTCAAGTCACTGAATGGGCGGGTCAATAATTTATATATCTCAGTCGATGTGGCCATTGAATTGAGTTTTGAGTTGAGTACAACAAGTTTCATGCTCTCGTGTCAATAGCTCCGTACGTTTCTCTAAGTGTTTGTCTCTTCACCTAATATTTGTCAGCTCTTTGGGCTCTTGTTCCCCATCGTGGATGTCACAAAGGACACTATTGACAGAAGTTGGTATAATTGTCACACGAACTGCCGTGTCCTCCTCTCTTTGTTAGGATTCCAGGAAGTGTCAGCCTGGGAGTCCGGATTTCGCCTTAGCGCGCATCTCTACCAAAAGAGCGAACAATGACGATGTTCTCTATCTTGACTTTGGCACCCAGTGAAAAATTCAGTTCCCATCAAACTTACTCTCGACAAATGTTGAACTGAGCCCCACGCAATATCAAAACATCTAATTCCACGCAACGTCAGTTACCTTTTTGTCACAACAAGTGAAGAGTTTCCTCGAAGTACTAATTGAAATAGTGGAAACTTGTTCCGTGTTGGTTTGCTTTGTGAAAAAGTAGGTTGAATTGAATTAGAGGAGGTGGGTATGTCACTACCGTCACCGTATCGGACTTGTTACACTTGTTAGTACGGTCATGACTTCAAAGTGCATCGTGCGACCTAATCAATTATTCATGTGCTAATGAAGCTAATCATCTAGAGCGTATATATCAAATCAAAGCAATCAAATTACTTGTTGACTTGTGGCCTCAAATCATGTAAAACAGTAACAATGAAAAAATTTACTTTTAAAAACGTGCTCGATGGCTTTCGGTCATCTGTGACCACTTCAAATAATCAGTCTACTTCCTCAGCATCTAGTGGGGGTGGACCGGATAGATCTTACCCTGTCAATGAAATT
Organism: Dicyrtoma fusca; assembly: GCA_034695205.1. Taxonomy (NCBI): domain Eukaryota; kingdom Metazoa; phylum Arthropoda; class Collembola; order Symphypleona; family Dicyrtomidae; genus Dicyrtoma; species Dicyrtoma fusca. The sequence continues at coordinate 20,398 of JAQFZC010001254.1, forward strand.
GTAGAAAATCTCAAGCCCGAGTATTTTAATATAGCAAAGGTGAGTGTTTAACATAATAAAATTAAAAATCCATTATATAAAAATATCGGTAATGACAGCATGTGTTAAAAAAAACTAGCACTAGAACGAATGTCATGTCATTCATAAATAACATGTGTAACTTTTCCTTTTGAATGTACCAGACTTTCTGTCATGGATTTCCATTTCAACCCACGGCTATTGCATTTGATCCAGTGCTGAAATTGATTGCAATCGGAACTCAGAATGGATCGTTAAGAATGTAAGTCAGAATCATGATGATTATTTTATATTTGTAAGAATTGATGAAAATTCTTGTACGGTAATTGAAGTGCTTGTACCACACATGGTTGGTCATCTGTCATCATCAAAGTCACTTTCCTCGATGATTCATTTTGTGCTAAATCATGATTCATGTCTCAGTCACAGTCTCAGTCACAGTCTCACTCTCCATTTATAACCAAAAGTTCTCTTGTGTACACTTTTGGGAACGGATGAATTGGTTCGGGTTTAGTTCCATGTCATATGGATTCCTGTTCCAAACATGTCATTAAGTTGTAAGTAGTATAAATAAGATGCCTCTGATGCCTGTGCCATGTTTCACATTTATTATTCTCAGAAATGCAATTACCAAAATTACCAGTACGATTGGTCTTGACGTAAAACATTTAGCTGGAACATTTAAAACAAACTTTTCATTAGAATCTATTTCTGTACCTATTCGATTTCTGCTGGTCTGGAAATTCGAACTATGTGCAAGTTAATGTCTGCAAATAACTATTTAATTTCTAATAATACTTTTTTATCACTTTGGGAGAGCTCTTCTGATAACTAAACTGGCTCGGTGTACAACTTAAAACCAACCTTCGCATCGTTACAGATGTAGGTCCCTAATTATGATTTGAAATTTGCATTTAAGTACGCTTACGTACATACTTGCTAACTACTAACTAGCAAGCTAGTTTGTCGTGAGTATGTTTGGCTACTAGTCACTTATACTGCGTTGTTCGGGTCTTGTGGTTTTTGCTCATTAGATAACCTTTTATAGTTATACATACCTAGGCACTCATGATTCATTCTATTTCCTTGTGTAGTACATAGGTAGGTAGTCTGTAGTGTCCTAATATCTACCTAATAATAATTTATACTTTTATGGCACCCACGTAGATATATTATTATTTACTAAATGCGACAGACACAGCAGCCCCAGCCCAGCCCAACACTGCACTGCACTATACTACTGCTGACTGTAGATTGCAGATCAATTTCTCTCCCTCTCCTACCTCCCATTGTGTTTTCATTAAAATGACAAGGCTCCGTAAATAAATATAAATGTCCCTACAATATACTCGTGTTTGCAATTTTTTTAAAGAAAAAACTTTGCAAATGACTTCACCCCTGAAGGTTGAGAGCTCGTAAGGTGATAAGTGCGTCTCTGTCTCTGTCTCTGGTGCTGGTCTTGTTATTATTGGATTATACATACGTATACCTACCTACCTAGGTATACTTCTAAAGTTCAAGAGAGAAAACCCTCAAAGCCCATTATGTAAATTTGAACTCAAGTGTGACATCATGCAGTTAGGAATTATCGTGGATTTGAATACGAGTCCAAGGGAGCGAATAGGTGGACGTACTCAGTCCACTTACGTAAGAGGATGGGATTAAGTGTATACAACAGAGAGATATTTATTTTCTTTTGGTTTGTTTTGTTCTGTTGGGCATCAGGAACAAACTGTTTCAAATGTTGAATGTTGTTTCAAGTTTTAGTCAGTCCTTCAATGCGTGCACGGTGCACACAATGCTACATAGCCAATATTCCAGTCTAGCGCTTTTGCTTTTGCTTTTAGTTCATTTGTATATATTTATATTTATGTGCACCTATACTATGTATACGTGTTTGGTTTTGGTTAGAGTTTGAATCATCTCAATCTCAATTGTAAACTTTTGTGTAGATAACAAAAGAGCAGAGAAACTTACCTACAAACCAACCAACCTTCCAATCTATGTACATACAGACCTACCTACTAGCATACTACGAGTACTAGGCAATTATAATTAGGTAGGGACATGCGTAGGTACTCTACATTGTAGATTATAGAGCTCTGCATGTAGGTATGAATAAGCTCCCAACTCTCTAGTGAATCCTACAGTAGTATGTATACCTACTGTATCTTGGTTTAGTGTTGACTTGGTTTTGGTTGAGTACACGAGACCAATGCAATGTCGATACCGAATGCCGATGATGTCGTTCCCGATGTGCCTACAAGAGTAACCAGTGTTTGTAATAATTATTATCGGGACCGACCCGAGTAAAAGGAGGGCTAATTAAATGTTTGGATAAAAGCTAGAAACGTGAAGGAGGTGAATAGAAATGTATCAACAGAGAACTTCTCACTCATTGTTCTCATATTTCACAGCTATTTCCCCTCGCTCTTTGGTTTTCTAGTCCTAATGAGCTTTGCTAAAATGCTGCTCTCAAGAACTCGGGAACTCTCAAGACTAAAGCTATATGTGAGTGTCTATGAGTAAAATTGCATGCAAGGACAAACCTTGTTGAATTTGAATAGAACATCGAAATCAGTGTGATCTGTTTTTTTCTCGTTCTCTCTATACAACTAGTGCATCTCTCTATAATTATTAGTGTACCTATGTATCTGTAATCTCACTACTTAATTATATAGGCACTTGGTACTACTACCGTAGGCTGAGATGAGAAGGGGAAGTGAAGTGATGCGACCGATTGCTAGCTCTAGCTAGTTGGATGGATGGAGATGAATGTGTACGGTTGTATGATGAGCCTTTCCTAGAAACCTCAACATGACACTATAGACATTAATCAATAATGCAGATGACTATAGGCTCAAGACGCATACCTATCAACTCCTACTTTCTATTCCTTTTCCTTGCTTAAACTTTTCCAAAAGTCTACTACTACGTCTACTACTAGTAAGTGTAAGTTGAGTTGAAGTTCTAGATCTAGAAAACTAGGTTCTCACTCGTCTCTTCTACTTTACTCTCTCTCTCTCTCTTTCTCTCTATTTCACTCACTCAGCGAACCCAACACTCGGAAGAACAAGAACAAGAACGGAAAGTCTCTGTGCCTCTGAATACAAACGAATTCCTCTATAATCCTACAACCTACATTACATCAATATTATAACTGTAGCCTTTATTTCTATAGGGCGGCGGTGTGGGAAGTTCAGGCTGTTCTATCTACAGTCCCTACTACTACACTTGCACAAATATATTCAAAACATGAGAGGACACGAGTTCTTCTGTGTTAAGATGCTCTGCTTTGCTCTTAAAGTGAAGGAAAATTGGTAGATAATATATTTTGCACATTCAATAATGACCTTATAGAACTATAGAATACTGCTACTGCTGCTAGTACTGGTACACTGGTAGTACGGGGCTATGCCTATATGCTCTACTTGAGCATTGCATTTGTTTAGTTTTAGCTTGGAATTCCGTCCAGATGCAATGCAATGGCAATGTGTTTGGGTTGTAACTGGAGTTTGGGTAGTGAAGAAGTTTTCCTGTGCATATCTCATCGGCTGTTCTCTCTTCTGTAGTTCCCTTCAGTAGTTCTGTTCCTTGTTCTACAGCTGTACTTTTGCTCGAAATGTAGTTGTACGGAGGTACATAGTGTCTTTCTGGGTGTGTGTGTGTATGTGTGTGTTTGTAGTGTATCCAAGTGAGTAGTGACAAGCACATTTCCTTCTAGTTAAACTACCACTTGCAGTATTTCAGTGTATTTGGTGTACTACTATTATTTATCTATACTCCAATTCCAACTCCCAACTCAAAAACTCCCAAGCCTTCTCCCATATGCCCTAGACTCATACCCAAAAATAAAAAATAAAAAAAAACAGCACCAAGAAGTTTCTCTCAGATTCTTACTTTTACTTGACGCTTGGCTCTGCTCTGCTCTGCTCTGCTTTCCTCTCCTTGTGCTTTATTTTACTGTACACATTACATTACTAGTTTACTAGTGACTAGTTTTTAGGATTTTCTCATATTATATTATATTTTATGCTCGTACTTAAGCACAGGCTGATTTTTCGTATACCTACAGCGTACATTTCGTGTGTTCTATATTATGTGCTGGGTTATATTTATGTAGGTATGTCTGTACGTTGATTGGTAGGTACCTACGGGAAAGTTGGACTGTTACTGTATAGGTAGGTAGGTATGTATAGTGGGGTGGTGTTGATGTGGGTCTATTATTTTGGTGTAGGTGTATACATTTTTTATAGTTTAAGTTTTAGCTTTAGTTTCAGCTTTCCTTTCCTTTCCTTCTTCAGATGTGTTGCCTGTGTACATAGTAAATGCATGTATACATACGTTGTTCTTGAGTTATTTCTCTTTCTCTGTGAAACACTTCCCCCATCATTTCCCTCATTGTGTTGAGGAGAGTTGTGTGTTGGTATCTGTGCTATGGAGTTCTGGAACAGCAGTACAGTAGTACTATGGGGATGGAGGGGGGGGGGTAGGTAGGGAAGAAGCCTCCGTTCCATTGCTTTCACGATGAGATCGTGAATCATGAGTTCTCTCTCTCTCTCTTCATTTTAGCCTTTCACCATCCTTTCACTCACCATACATCAGCTTGTGAGTGAGAGAGTTGAGGTTCAGAGTTCAGCTGAGCAGAAGAACGGTGCTTTAACTTTAACAACGAGTAGTCTTCTTAACTGCTAATAGTCAGGGCAGAGAGAATTCATTGGTTTTAGTATTCTTTTTGTCATGTTGTTGATGGGATATTTGGAGTGTAATGAATGGTTACACGAAACTTTACTTTATTTGCTTCTATGCTAAACATGGTCGAGTTCCGGTCTCCTTCCTGCCCTCTTTAACTAGCTTAGAACTAAGGCAGGCATCTCGGCATCGGCATCGGCATCATGCGACCCCACAATTTTAACTTTATCAACTCAAAAGTATTTCCCATGGTGTGACATATTACCTTGGTCAGTACATAAATAGAAGAAATACAGAACAACTAATACAGTTGGCACAAAAGTCAAAGTCAAGTATTATAGTAAAGTAGAGTCAAGTCAAAGTCAGAATTGGAGTAAATGTTTCACCCTGCCTTGCCTTGTAGTGTTTTCTAGAATTAGTGTTAGGATTTTCTCTCTCTCTTTTCCACTCTGCTTACTTTGCTTTGTTGTTTGTATAGAGAGTTGAATTTGAATTATGTCTGGGACTGAGAATTTCATGGGGCAAGGAATGAATTACCTAGTTTCACTTTTAGACTTTAGAGAATCCCTGGAATTATTTGGGTTTTTAGTTTTTCCTTTCTAAATCTCTCTGTCGCTCCGGCTCTCTCTCTCTCTCTTTCTTTCTCACTCACTCGCTCATCATAATCAATAATTTTAGTATGGGAGGAAAAGGAAGAGGAAGGAAAGCGAGAATGAAATTCTAAGCACATATGACTGACTCGTTTAAATACATATACTACCTAGAGAGTTTCCTAAAGAATTTCTGGGCCTCTTTTTGAAGGGAATTTATGTATGAATTTCTTTCACGTTTTTTATGAGAGGCGAAAGGCTATATAATTAATGTACTAACCTACCTATCCATGTAGAAATAAAACTGGGAGATAGTTCACATTATTGAAATGTCTTAGTCTTCGCTTTTCTGTTCTGTAAAAAAAACTGTAATAATGATGTCATAATCCCAATCCCACCCAACCCACTGTCTGTCAGCTACTCCCTTTCCTGTTTGCACTGCATAGCACTGCACTGCACTGTCAGCGAGGGCACTAAACCAAACTTATATATGTATGAAACCTAGGAATTGTATGTAGGTATGATGTAATGTACGAAAATAGGCGATAGATATAATTAAAATTAAATTACGCCTAGCCTAGTAGTATTTTTATTATTCCGTATGAATTTGTATACATAATTATTTTACCTAGTCTCTTGGCTTGCCATTTTTCTACAGAGTGTCCCTCACTAGTACAGCTGAAATATATTTAAATAAATGTTTACGTAAGGACACTAGGAGAAAAAGTTTTGGTCTTGTTCAAATAGAATTTGGTGATTGCATGTGGACGGATCGAGTTACTGCTGCTACTACTGCTGCTGCTGCTGTCGTAGCTCGTCGTCGCAGTCATTACCATACACGGTCGTGTTTCATAAATTATAAATACATGTACCTACTAGAATGATTTTATCCCTCGAACGCTTTATTATCTACCCTGTACTTATACTTGACGGACCAGGACACTATCCTATTGGCTGATTGACTGTAATTCCGTAATCCCCAAAATATCTTCATAATAATTACCTACATTACTGTACGTTATTATTATGGGCTGGCTTGGGGAACGTACTACGTAACGTAACATGGAGAGGTACGTTGGTTCTGTTGGGGTTGAGTTCATTCCTGGGCTACTACTACGGACGACGGTGCACGCTGTGGTGACTTAGTTTGGTTTAGTTTGGTGTGGGTTGGTTGGTTAGTTGGTTGGTTGTGGTGTGGTTTTGCATTTTGAGACATTATAATATATATAATGTAGGTAGTTCAAGTGAAACTGAGTCTATACTTACCTACTTACTTACTTACTTTAGTTTCTGTTCTTATTCTGGGTAGGTAGTTTGGTTTTGGTTTTAGTTCTAGTAAGAGCATGCAGTCAGTTAGTCAGTCAGTCACTAGTCAGTCAGTCCAACTTTATTTTTTAACTGAAGAGTGCTAAAGCTGAGCTAAACTATCAGTTTTACATGCTATGTTAATGCCACAGACAATCTACCTACGTTTACATATGAGTTTAGGATGACCGTATTTTAAATGGTAATATATAACATGACTTTTTTCTCTATATTATTTACATGGCATTAAAAAAAAGTTTCTAGTCAAACCCACCCCGTTTCACACTCATCCTCCTTCAACCTTGATAAAAGTTATGTCGTATTATTGCCAACGAGCGGAAATTCAAATTGCAGAAAACTTTTCAGTTTCCAGTTCCAGTTCCAGTTCCAGCTTTCCAGCACATTATTAATTTAGATGATTTTCCTCCATCCAATCCAAAGTTTAAAAGAAAGCATGCATGTGTAAAGTAGGTAGGTGGATATGTATGTATAGCTACCTTGCTCAATGGGAATAATGAATTGCAATCTTCGGAAACCGTGAAGACTGAAAGGAAAGTATGGCTTATCTGAACAGAGGTGCACGTATGCTGTTATATAGATGGAGTACCTAGATACCAGATACGTAATAATAACCTAGGTTAATGGATGCAAGCTTACAATTTATTTTTTGTCCCAACAGTGTCTCTTTTTTTGTCAAAATGACATTAATGTCAGTATTTTATCCCGATGTCATTATTTATATTCGCGACGCTTATACTTTCCCTTCCACTTGGGAGCTGGAGCGAGAGAATCTAAAGTAATATACATAATTATTATTATTATAGAAATTGTCTACACGGCATGGATGAGCGTCAGTACTATGGCTGTAGCAGTACCATAGGGAGAATGGTCGAATAAGTAGATTCACATAATTACGTACCTACATAGGTACACACGAGGCCAGTTGCAAGATGAGAGCCCATGTACTGTACAGAGAGAGATATTATTACGACGTAGGTGCCTATACCTATAGATATAGATGGCACATATTTAACAGTGATCCATACTTTATTGAAAGGGGAAATGGGAATTTTAGTATTTTCGGTTTTCGTCTCTCGTAGAAAAACAAGAGCAACTTACAAGAGCCAGCTAGAAACGTACCTATACCTTCGTTTTTTTTGGGTATGTGTGAGTGTTTTTGTTCGACTCCCGTGTGGTTTACAAGTCTGACGTTGGAGGAAATTGATTAGTTTCAAAGTTATAGGAAATTAGAGGGGATGGTGAAAGTCACAATAGAAAGTTGGTTGCAGGTGTACTGAGCGGATTTCACTATAGCACAGCTTCCTATTCATTACTATAACTATGTATACCGAATGCTATATAGTGTATGAAAAGAAAAATTGGTATGCCAATGCCTCGGTAATAATATTAGTGCCTATGGTAGGTATCCAGAGATTGTGTAGACAGTACATTCCACGTGTAAATACTAATAGTATGCGTAGAGCTTTTCATGTTCTCACGTTACTATTACCTTTGTAATTTTACACTTGTTGTTTTAACCTTGTATGTCCACACACACAAAGGGAGCCCTTCTTCAATGGCGTAATAGCATGCAATATGCCTATACAATACAATCGCAATCGAAGTCAAAGCTATAAGCTGAGCTTAGAGATCCGAAATTTTGCTGGGGATGCAAGGGATTCACATATAATTATGATGAGAGCGTTTTACAGGTATCCTATGGTCTCCCTATGGGGGAAAGGAGAGAAAGAGAGACCGAGAGAGAGAGAAAGCTCTTTGATTATGAACTGTCTAGAACAAGGGGATGCTGTGGCGCTTGAGTTTATTTTGTGTTTGTGTCTCTCCGTCTCTCTCTGTCTCTGTCTGTCTATCCGATGACAAAGCATTGGCTGCTTCAAAAGCTTTTCCCAAAATGAAAGCGGAGACTAACGGTGATTGTGAGCTGAGCTCAGAATCACTGTCTTTGAGTCCAGCTCTCAAGCAGCTTGATTTCCATTTTGACTTTAGTCAGGTAGAAGCTACACACAACAGTAACGGGGATGGAGTAGTAGTGTAGTTATAGTTTGTATTGATAACGAGCCATGCCTAGTACACTTTGAGTGCTTAGTCTATATGTATATAGGCATGAGTGTGTATCCTGGACCCAGCTAGGCTTAAGCTTTTTACGTTAAAAGCGGATTGAGTTGTAGGGTCTAAAAGCATAGCATAGGTGGATGCTTACCTTGCATGTATTTTTGATTCGTGGAAAACTAGAAGCTAGATGCACTACCACCAGTGTAACGTAAGTAATACAATTACTAGTTGCCAGAGAATGGGAATCAAGTTTTCTAAAAGCCTCTTTTGATTTACTTTTAATGATCCTCCATTTGGACTTGTAGATTATTTATTGGAACTTTTCATTGTCAATTGTGTGGGCTGCTGTTGTTGCTGTGTGCATGATACAAAATATCATTTATGCTGCACACTGTAACTGTATGTGCTGGACTGACGGGGTGTACCCTGTAATGGAAGAGACTGGTCTTTGAATAGAAATCATGTTTCCCGTCAAATTTGAGTATACAGCATTATTGTGTTGTGCACGTATCTTTTGTGTTACGGAGATTTATGTGCATAAAAAGTGTGTGTGTGTGTGTGTATGTTCGTCTATTGCATGAAAGGCTTTCTAGGGAATTTAGTGAAGACGTCAAGGCTTGTTTTTAACTTTGATGTATTGTACCATACTTAATTATTATAAAGCATTCTAGATATTACGTTACGTTACACTTACGTAAAATCATTAATCATTAGAAATGGGGAAAGAAAGGGGATTGGATGGAAAATACTTGAAAGAAAATGAGTTAGAAAATAAGATTTTAGAGTCTCTTGTTTTGACTTTCTAACTTTCTCCTCGCTCTCCCTGCTGTCTTCATCATTATTTTACGATTAGTACACGGTCAGTCAAGGCAGACATGGCTTACTTAAAATAATCATTTTCTATAATTATATATTTATGTATACCTACCCTCAAAATATTCTCTATCTATACGAAAAGGGCTGTGATGAATACAAATATAATTATGGGTAAAAATAAATAGTGGCAGTGGCTCACTACACTTGACATGATTATACGTGTGTCAAGAATCAAGAATGTTGGATGCAAAATCTTTATGAAGCTTATATACTGTCCTTGGTGTTAGTGTTTGGGTTTGTTCCTCGGGTGTACGTTAAAATATTGCTTCAAGCTCTGCAGATAATAAAAGATAATGAGATTAACCAGGAATGGTGCAGTCAACGGGAATCTGTGTGTGTTAGGATTTTTTTCCCTTTTAGTTACTATATGCTCAGGTAATTATGTAACATAAAGTGTAAATGGTTCGTGTCTGTGTAGACAGGACGGGCTTATTGAGTAGCTTGGCTTGGCAGCAGCATGTTAACAATATTTCCCAAGTAGGTAAGAACATATAGCAGAGGATCACGCGTCAAACTGTGACTGCACTGTACTGTGTGCACTGTACTGTCTCTATCCCTTTCCCTGCCTACTACTACATTTTTACTATACTGCTACACTATGTATATAGGTATATCCTATTAGGTATGTACTATTACTATATACCCTGCCGTCAAAATGGCATAATGTATGTTCAAGAAGTGAAAGTCAACTTTCTCTGCAGAAACTTTCTATCCTCCTCATTGTCACCCACCCAGTCTCACGAGTCTCACCCAATCTCTTATGCACGTTTTCATCCTTCACTTGAGACGGGGAATTTTTTTTTCTCTCCATTTATTTTTTTTTTATAGATAACATGCAGACACTGTATAGCTTGTAACAGTAGACCGTGCAACCGTGCTCAGTACGACTGACTGGACCTGACGGATGACTTTGTGTTAGACAAACTTGTTAGTGCTCCCCTCAATGACTTTCATAAAGTTTAATGTTTAATTTAAAAAATTCAAACTTTCACAAACTGCTCCGCGAAGAAACGAACTATGATTATGATGAGGAAAAGAAAGGAAGAAGGGGACTGACTAGAAGTGAAAGTCAAGCCAAGCCAGAAACCATAGAATCAGAGTCAGAACCAGGCCTGTCCTAGTCTAGTCATGCTGAGCATAATATAATGAGGACGGAGGAACTCACTCATTTACTAACTATACCTACCGGCTTCACTTTTCAAACTAAAAGCATAAAAAATATTTACAAAGTGAGCATCTAGTCGTTGACTCCGCAGAGTTTCTAAAACTCTCAGTCAACTTTATCTTGTGAAAAGGCTATTTTTAGAGCTGTCTTGGAAATACGGAGGCAGATAGCTACGTATCTACGAGTAAACAGTTCCGTAGGTGGCTACCTATCTAGGGACCTACATGGGCACAATTTCTACTATAGTATAATCGTAATCATTATCATAGTATCAGTGTTTGAGGCTAAAGATCCAGGAGGTCTAACCTTGTCTCCTATTTTTTCTACAATAGAGGGACTAGCATGGGAAGCTGTACAAAAAGCTTCCTTAGTTTTCTAACAGTACCTACCTACGTACCTATATATTTACCTACTTCAACAAATTGAAAAACCGCTATCTACTTGTTTCGGAGTGTGCACAGCATTTTTTTAAAAGTCACAAGTACACAACACAAAGTGTAGGTACTCATTTCTTTTTTCAGTTGATGAACTAGCTAGTAGTATGCCTAGATTGAGGTTTCTCGGTGCGGGGTTTTACGTGGGAGTTTGTACAGGTAGCTAGTAGCATGTAGTAGTGCTTAACCTATTCGGAACTGGAAATCCATGCGGTTGCTTAGTGTTTTTACTACAAAAGAACATTTTCAGGAAGAAAGGAAACTAGAAATTGAACCTTTCATAGGGGTCAAAACCAAAACTCAACATTTTCAAAAAGGTCAAAACTATAATTAACACTTTCAAAAAGCTGTGAAACTAGAAAGTAGTATTTCAAAAAATTGTACAACGAGAAACTGACACTTTCAAAAAGGTTCTAAACTACAAATTAACACGTTCAAAAGAGTCAAAACTAGAAATTAACATTTTCCAAAATGTTCTACACTAGAAATTAACATTTTCAAAAAGGTCAAAACTAGAAATCATCATTTGCAAAAAGGTGTGAAAACTAGACGCATTGCTATTTCGAAATGGTTAGATCGTCGATAGATGGTCGAGATGGTGTACCTAGGTAGCGTTGTAACTTGTAACTCTACACAAAAAGAACGGTGCAGATAGCATATTTTGTACTTTAAAACATCCTGCTTGCGAATATAATTTCTCCATTTCTGGAGTTATTCGGAGAAAAAAGTTGTATGTGTAATGTGTTACATATAGGTATGTATTTTAATATAGAGAACGGGTTGTTTCTGGTTACGGTTATGTAGTGTGCACGTACTGTCGGGACATTATCTTTAGGGACCTAGCCAATTAACTCACCTGGTTTAAAGTGCTATGCTGTCTTTAAGGAGCAGTCGCA